>JAQFXL010000891.1:0-15524 GCA_034693445.1 Edwardzetes edwardsi | reverse complement strand
TAATTAAATCAGATTAATATTATAGAAATTCAAGTAAAATCATTGAAAACTATGCAATAAAACTAACAAATGATAGTAAATCACTGAATTGATAAGATATAGTTAACAAAATGAACCCGATATTTGATTAATTCAACTTGTTTCTATTTGATGAAAATGATTTGAACTCATATGATCAATTACATTTCTATTGGTTTTCGTGATGTTAAGTCTTAATTTTCAAAAGTAAAGCAAAGAAAAGAATCCTGGTAATGAGAAGACAAAAGACAAATGAGTTTAGACACTTTTTCGTGGATCACAATTGCATGGCAAATGAAAATCAATTGAATACTCTTTGTTAGAACTGTTATTATGTAAGAATATCTGAATAAATCAAATTATGTGCCAATATTTCAAAATTCTATATAATAACTATTATTTAAAAGTCATCAATAATTTTGAGACTAAAGATATGACATATTGTTCTTCAATACAATTATCTGAATATCGATTGTCTTATAGAAGAAAAATTAGTTATAATAACAAAACAATGATTTCTATTTATAAATGATTTATCAAATTATTCAAATCAGTGGTAACATTGTTTTCAATGGTGGGAACAATCAAAGAGTGAAAACAAAATTTATCTGAAGTGAATTGGAATGGATTTATTGTATGGAAGTGTAGAAATGAGTTATGTCTCGTCATAATAATAAATAATCTTAATTATCAATTGTTTGCAATAAACTCTTTTTGTTGAAAGAGACTCTATAGAGCCCAACACACAAACACAATGAGTATTACCGATAATTATGGCGACACTGTTGTGACTTTAGGCAATGTTGGGCAGACAATAGGGTGAAACAAGTTATGGTTAGTTCTATTGTGCTGACCAACAAATATTGGTGTCTTCATTGTGTTCGTCATTGTGGTTAAAATTAGGTTATTCATAGGCTAATTCAATACAAATTGATAAAGTTTATAATTTTATTGTTAAAACTAATTTCTTACAAATTGATCAATATTTTCTAATTTTTTTTGTTATCTTTTCTTGGCTAAAATAATAAAATTTTCATATTATTTTTAATTCACGAATTATCTTCTTGCTCAAAAAAGAAATGAAATATTCTTTTTAATTAATTTTATTTTGTTTTAATCATTAAGTTATTATAATATGGAGAGTCGGGTGTCGTTAACCTCTGTTTAATATGAAAATTGCTTTCTTCTAATTATATTAACAATTCTGATGATAGACTTCACAATGAAATTCATTTTCTAATCCAATATTAAGAGTGAACTACAGTTTGTTAAATGTATTCATCAAAAGCGGATACAAATACACGAAATGACAATAATTATCAACGAATTGATAATTAGTGAAACATTAATTGGAAATGATATGTAGTTGTGTTTCTGCTAGCTGCTTTTTTAATAGTACTTGAAAAAAGAATTTCTAATTCATTTTGAATTCATGCAAAACTCAAACACATAATTATATGTTTGCATACATTTATGAATAGATAGAAAATTACACCGAATTTATTCACTACACGAACACACATTTGATTCGATTATTTTACTTTTTATTTCCATTTTCAGTGGTTTTTTGGATCAGTTTCTTGAAAATATTCGACAAATTGTGGCAAATATTAATTTATAACAGATTTATGTTAATAAAAACAATCTAAAAGTTATTAAAACAACGCTTCAATTGTGTTTGAATATTGATTTTAACAAGCACCAATGATATCCTATTGCATTTCAAATGTTTTATGAATGAATTTATGATTTATTGCTTTCACATAACAAACCCCGAAAATTCATTTAATGAATAGTTTGGAAAATTTCATTTTAATTTAAACAAGGTGAAGTAGAAAAAAACAAAAACTATTATATAGAACTCCTTTCTCTTATTCTATGCCCTCCGGCATTTCAGGAATAAAAAATTAGTTTAAGAGGTATTTTAAACGTGGGTTTACTAGTAGTGACCTTATCTCACATCAAACACAGGCAGAGAGCACACGAAAAATTGTTTTTCACACAGACTTCTACTCATCCGATGACATGACTTCAGTAATTTAGAATCAAATTCACAATTAATTACACAATTCTTGTATTACTTTTCATTCCTTCAAATACTTTAATCCCAACCGATTGCTATTAAATCAGCTTTAAAATAGTTCTAAAAATGTACATGATCAAATTAAGCTCAATAAATAACTAGCAAAATATTTGATACTTGAGTTATAATCTATAATTGAATAAATTGAGGACAAATTTAGTCAAATATTTGACATTTTGGAGACCGAACACAATTGAAGGGTTCATAAGTCGGATCCATATATTGGTTGTCCCACTCTATGCACAACTCTATTACATTCGATTCATAATTGGTATGGAATGGTTGGCATAATTTATGCGGCCGTCCTCTCTATGTTTTCATATGCGGCATACGAGTGCTTTAAATGACATTTTTGTCGCACTTTCTTATATCAATCTCTCTAATAATCTATAAAAACAAAACTCAATTAGTTTACAAATAATTAGAGCCAAGGATTAAGTTATTAAAACTTACTAATTATATTCAATAATTGGAAAATTCTTCATTTAAGAGACCATTGCTTTGATTCCAATTTATCAAGTTGCTTTCAATTACATGTCATGTGTTATCAATTTTGATTAGCAAATCGCAAACAAATTTGATTTACATTGATGATTTGATCCGATGATCACTGATTGGCTTTGTTTCATAATTCAACATTGACTGCGTTGGTTTTTATGCAAGGCTAGTCTTATAAGTTATAACTTGAGTATATCAATCAGTTAATATTAACGTTAAGAATACACAATTAAAAACATAATGACGAATTTTTGTTGAGGTGAACATTTTGCATGTTTATTAATCATAAATCATTGTTTGAATAAATTATCGATAAGTATTGGAGTTTGAATCGACATAATTAATGTGAAAATTTTAATTTAAAGTTTCTATTCATTGACTTCAAATGATTAATAAATTTAATTTTTCAAAAATTATTTTTTCTTTTTCTTCCAAACTTTTGTATTGTTATTATTAAAAGAGAAACTTTTGATGCATTAAATCATTTCAGTAATGGATGTGCGCTATAATAGGAGTTTCACTGAAAGTTTCATTATTTTTGGGCCAAAAAATCAATAATTCTTCAAAAGGGAAACAAAATATCAATAAATGCAACAAAATTGTAATCGAATGAAAATTTTATATTTGATAATATTTTATATGAAAAATAATTTATCGAATATATTATATATCATTTGATTATCTTTTGTTCTCTGAATAATAATTTTCTTCGCAAATGAAAGAAACGTTTAAATGATTTATTTATTTTGAAATTCTATTCGATTATTAGTTTCTCTACTCTTCGTATTTGTTTCAAAAAACTTCATAAATGAATTGCATTAGAGATATGATTGATATCTCAAACCGAAACTCTATTTTTCAAACAAAATATTTTCATACAAAAGCCTATAAATTCACAAATTTTCAAAATTAAAATCATTTATTTCGGGCGACAGAAAAGCACTAAAAAGTGTGATTTGAAACTTGGAATCAATAAAAATGTCGAATCAGTTTCGTCTTATTTCCTTCAAATCAAAATTCAATTTTAAAAATATGCCTTTTCTTAAACAAATTCAAATTGAATCTTTTGAAAAAATCGAATCTTGGCAAATTAGAATATCTTCTAAATAATATTAATATTAGCCAGCATCATTAACATCATTAATATTCGTAGAAAACGTTGAACAAATCACAATGAAAGCAATGTTTTTGAATAAAGACAGGTAGTAATTAGCATAAAATAAAATTTAATAGACATCCAACGACCACGGTATTATCATCCCTAATACACCCTGAAATTCGATGATTCTTAACCTCTGGATCGGCTGATCTTGAGCAACCGTACTTCATAGTACATCAGAGTACTATATATAGAAATTTCTGTTCAAATTTAAGATTTGAGTTACAATTTAGTGATTCGGTTGAGTTCTGTCCTATGATTTTCGAACCAAAACTTATGACAAATATTCAGTTCAAATACATTTCCAAATCAAGAATAGAAACCAAAATTATTTTGTTTTAATTTTTACAGAAAAACTCGTTTTGATAAAGTAATCGAAGGAAAAGAACAAACACATCATTTGAAGGCCTTATCATTGTTATCATTAGCAAAGTTCAAGAATATAAATCACCCATTTGGTAACTTCAATTATTTGGGGCCTAGATTAGTTTTTCTGATTTAATCAGAAAATTATTATTATAGAAACAAAATAATTGAAGTTTCCATTGAAATATAGAATTAGAATCTTATATATACTACAATTGTAGGCATTTCTCTGGAATTTTAATATTCAATTTGTAATATCTTTGTAACACATAATTTATTCGTGAATTTATAATTCAATTTTGCGAAATTGCGCCTGGATCATTATTAATTTATTAAATAGATCAAGCTCACGAAAAGAAAGGACATCTACATGAGAACAGAATCTGGTAGTTTTGGTAACATTGAAAAATAATTAAAGCATTGATTTATGCATTTTCAATGTAAATGTTAATAACTCTAATTAATAACAGATTAAATTGCAAAAAAATAACATTGTTGAAATATTTACTGAAAACTTATTTCATTGAATAGATATAGAGTGAAAACTTTGATTTACTGCTAATGACTGGCATTAAATCAAAATTGATGTCCAAAAAATTGAAAAATAGATTTTTATATCGATCACAATATTACTGGTAAGAGACGACATAAATGTGTAGAGAGTGCGCTGCCATTCACTTTAATGAACGAATTGGGTCTAAAATTTCAAGAATTTCGAGCCTTTAATCTCAAAACACATTAAAGAGTTGTTTTTGAAGACAATTTGGATATTTTCTCAAAAGATGTGTCTAATTATCAGACCTTCTCGAGAGTGAAATAATAATAATAATAATAATTTCTTACATTTAGTTCATTAAAAATGAATTTAATTTCTAAACTCATCGCTAATTATAATTTTCAATCTTTAGATTTCCAGCATTAAAATGATTGAGGAAATAGTTTTGCAAATTAATGAAAAAATTAATAAAAATGATCGCATTTATTATTAACCGATAAATATTAGAAGTAATTTATATTTAATTGAATCGAGGTTTGAGTGACACCATTACAAGTGTTTTGTCAGACAATAAAAGTCTAATGAAATTAAAACAGTTTTGAGCGTAAGATATGTTTAATAAATTTATTACACTTTTATAGTAATATAATCGGACTGGGTGGTCTCATAAACAAACGATTCGGATCTCAGTTTTCCTATAACTTGATGTTTAGTGAGTTTATTAAATTTAATTTATAGCTCTGTCTTATATATTATCAAACAGTGAGCAATAGTTTAGCGATCATTTGGTTCATGCAATTGACGTTATATTAGACTGAAAGTCATGTCAATATAATTTGCTTTTTCTTATCACACAATTCACGACATTCTCTTCGATTAATTGTATGATTGGACTCAACTGCTCCAGAGCTCAATGTCCGGCTAAGCAACCAAAACATAGTTAATGGATGTAAATTGTTGATGAAAAGCATGAAAAGCATTCTCATATAATCGACAATAAGAGCAAAATTTAAAAATTCTTTTGACTTCATTTCAATTTTAGGAATGTTTGAAGACTAGCGCTATGTTTAACTCAATGAAAGTCCTCTTATTATTATTATTTTGATAATTTGAGCTATAATTTGATCGTTTATCTAATTGAGAGCTGTTTTTGTCTTGTTTTTGATGTCCACATATTTGCGTCAATCTTTCAAATGATGTATAGAAGAAGAAGAGCTAAACTCTAAGAAATTCATTGCCAACGGCTCTCATTACACGAAATTCGATGCCTTTAAATTAGTTGCGAGTTCGTGACAGGTCAACTTTATATCTTGCAATGATATTAAATGATAGGCCCGACATGCCGGTGCTAATGCTATGCCATTGATTAAAATCCATTTTAAATTATTAAAAATAAAAGTTATCCGATTAGTTATCAGATTTTCTTTTGCTTTTCAAATAAAGTTAAGACTATATAGCAATGAATTCATAGGAATATTCTATTCGAAGGTTCGCTTCAATTCTTCATAGAATCAGATCTTAAGCTCTATAGAAGAGTCGCTCCAATCGATCGAAACTCAAATATGATAAACATTTTAGAAAATAGCAAAAAAGATTTTTATTTAAAGCTTGAGAACGTGAACACGTGTGTGGCCATCAATACTACAAATGATAGTACTCTAGATGATTAATCTGATAGCTATTGCCAATTATTATTATACAATACAAAATACATTTAAGAGCAGACCTGCCGTAATTATTATCGATTTTAGATGGTTGGTCATTTTTGGTTTTAATAATCTATTTATTCAGTCAAATTTAGTCTAGTGAAAAATTTGCATGACTTACAAATGGTGTCCTTTGATAGACGGTTCAGTTCTTGGGCCGAATGCTAATGATAAATAGTAAGCCACCAATAAATATGATAATTTTGCTCTGTTTATCGATGACCACGTTTCTTGTTGTTCTTCAGTTTAGTCAATTTATATCGCGTCGATTAAAGAAAAATTGACTTGATAAGTAAGAATGTTTATCAAGCATTTGTATCCAGAAGTAAATATTTTGAAATCTAGTGTTTTTGAATGATATTTGAAACAAACAAAAATCAGATTTAAAAAGAGAAATAAAAAATCACTCAAAAGAATAATATCGATAAGTGTTTTGAATCGTTATTTATCGAATGGATCCCAACTTTTAGAGCTCACTCTTCACTGATTTCTTCTTTAATGTAAACCTAAAGAATTGTTTCGAACCATAAAATATTAAGCTTTGACTGCAATCTACAGTTTTAGTTCTTCTGCTTAGTTTCAAACATTTTTTAATGTTTAGTCCAAAGATAAAGCATTGAAAAGGGGTTTAGAGTTTAGACCGCTCTTAATGTTTGCCTTAAAGACATGTATTATTTTGAAAATGCGGACCACAATTACAGGTCAGTTGTACTGACGCTCCAAAAGGTCATAAAACAAATGGTCAGCCATAGCACAGGTATGCAGTAAAGAATATAAACAGAACCAAAAGGAAGAAGAGGCACAAACAAACCGACCGGACTCTGACTTTCCCTTCGATTGTTCGGCGGAAAGGATTAAATGTTAAGAAAAACAATTATCGGCATAACTGCTACTAAAGTCCATAAATTGTGAAAAACGTTGCTTTTCTCAAAACATGTTTTGTGTTAACTTTAGATCTGATTCTATGCTCTGCTGTATTGGCTGTGCTATTCAGTAATACAGTGTATTCTCCATTATTAATATTTGTGAAGATTGTGAAGCACTCAAACATAAGCTGAAAATGTTTAATAAATAACTCATTTATTATAAATGGTGTGCGTGAGTCCAACGCAAACTATTCAGAATAAGAATGGTATGAGTGGTTGGCGAAGAACATTAAACCAGATTAAAACCAATTAATCATAACTTTATTTTTCATAACTTATTAAAAATAGAAAAATATAATAACTTCGGAGAGTTTGAGAAATGCCTTTAAGTTATTCTTTTGTGCAAAGAATATGACTTTGATTAATGGTTGTGTTTGAATGCAATTATAGAGTTGTGCTGATCAGTTATAATTAAATGCTAAAGGATTTTTGATGTATTCGTCGGGTTCTCATTGGGAGGAATTTTTCATCCATTGGAATCTCGTTCGTTCACGTCTTGACCTTTAGGGTCAATCAAAATAGCGAATCAAATATATTTTGGTCTTATAGGACCAAAACTCATGATTAATATGATTAATACGACCAATGATTAATCGAATAGCAATTTATGCGATCGAAGCCATCGACTATCGTATTATCAATTATTTCCGCTCATCTCTTCTGAGTCACATTCACATCAAATTATAGTCTGAGACAACTCTGGCCAACAAAAATCTCAACAAATGATAGGATCAGACACTGGGCGCCTAACCTCCAAACTGACAATTTTCTACGTTTATGCAACAATTATCGGCCCCAACGGCTCATGACTTCCATTATTAATTCGAGTTTCAAATTTGGAAACTTTTTGACATAACTTCTAATAATTCATTGAATAAACACTGAATACTCAATAGTTTATAATGAATGCACTGAACGATCAACTTATTTGAAAGCATCGAATGGCCTGGGGCAAACTGTAACAAATTCTCTAAGCTCTGGCACATTCTAAGGCCATTGGTAGCAAATATGCCATCAGGTCTAGCAAATGGTTGGCTGCAAATATCATACATTTTATACAAAGTTCTCATAGAATCTCAACGGATATCTAATTTGCAAGAAGCAACTATATAAAAGCGGCCCAAATTATAATATTAAATGAAAATATTATTCAAAGTTATCGATGTTCACGATCTAAGCCATCAACTATTTTCACTCTCACTATCATTAGAAAAAAAGAATAATTAATTAGTTTTCCATTTAAATTTGGTTCGAGGCCTTGGAAGCCTTGGAAGACAAACACAATCAGATATAACTCTAATTATTATATAATTATAATCATAAAAAAGCAGAAATACGAGTCTTTCTAAACTCAAATGAGAGAATTCATTGAATTATAAGAGAATTTCCTTTTATTCTGTATTATAGTCTATAAATTTATAGAACAAAAATAGTTCTTATATTAGATTTTCAAATCTGAGAGCAAAACAATTGCAGAGTTTAAGCGCACGAATGGCCAGAACTGAGTTTCCATTAACAAGTGGACGGCCATCACATCAAATAATAGACGACATAAACTAGTGATGCGATTCATGTCAGCAGAAAATAGTTAAACTCATGTTTTATGAAATTCTATTCTTTTTGACTTCAAATGAATTTTATGATAAATTTTTAGCGGTTTTTCAAATGTTTGAATAAATTGAGTGCAAATGATTGCTCGACATTCTATCACATCTAATATCACTACAATTGCCATTCAAGTAGTCATAAAACATAATCACTGTTTTCTATATTTTGTCGGCAAAACAATAGCGACACACCTTTCCATTAATCACATTATTCAACGCCAACAACAATAACTAAACACTCGACACAAATATAGCCAATCGACTCAAAAAACATTACCCTCTAAATTAGGAATGTTTATGAAACCAGTTTACTTTATTTTATTACTAATTTAGCTAGATTCATTTTGATCTAGGCTGTTCTGTTTAAATATCAACTATAAGCAAAGAAACTGATCAAATAAAACATAAAAGAGTTGTAGAAATGAAGAATTTATTTGAATTTAGAGTCAATTAATCTATTTTCAAATTCATGTTCATATAAAGTGGAGTTAATTTTTTTAATCTTTTCTCGTTTTTCATAAAACTGGAAGAAAATAATAGAATTATTTGAAGCTCCTAATGACGAGAAACACCATGGTTGTTGGTATATACATTTACCAAATTTTTAATCCAACTTTTCCAATTCACGAACAATATCTTGATTTAAAATGAGTACACTTATGCTTCATTGAAAACTTTAATCATCTTTTAAATAAAAAAAACTTAATAAAACTTATTTAGTAACAAAGTACCTTGAACTTTATTAGTTATTTGAGGTTGTAGTATTTGTGAAAACAGGTAAGGTCCGAGTAAGGGTGCAGCCATCTCTCAATAATTAAATAAATTGAATAGAAGTTAAACAAATGAGTTAAGTCTGCTATCTATTGCAAAAATAAGAGGACAGACACTTTTGAAGCCAAATGTAGCCTTTTGAGAGAGTGTTGCCTTTCGAATGCATTACTGCAGTATATAATCGCATTGAACGGAAGCGTCATTTAAGGCTGAAATAAGTTGTGGTCTCACAGCTTAAAAGTATGATAGAAAGTGATCTTTTGTTAGTGTTTGGAATATACTATAACTAATGTAATCTGAGAATTAAGATTATGGCCAATACTGTCCACAATGACAAAAGTCATCGTTAATTATATAAGAAGAATGACTAATGAAATAAATGAGTTCTTTCTATTTGCAGTGTTTGTGTTATGAAAACCGCCTCATTCTTGTTTGGTGTGAACCAAAGCCTCCATTAGTTTTCGGATCGAGTGATCGAATGGCACACGAATTGAAAATAAGACAAATAAAAGAAGAGAAGGAAAAGTTTGGGAAACAAAAAGAATTTGCGCTAAAACTTTAGTAATGACTTTCTTTAGAAAAAATAGTTTCACGTCTGGAGACACGTACTCTCAGGAGAAATAAAGAGAAAATGTTTAGATTGCAACACAATCTGGGATTTGCAACAGGAATGCATCCAATACTCAATGCTTTCAACTCATTCGGATCGTTGTGGCGGAAAGACTGCGCTGCCATTCATTTCCTTTAAGCCATGGTGTGCTTTCTCTGCATTTTTCTTGCTTTTTCTGCAAGAGCTGATGTACGCGCTACTGATTTCACATATAAAAACAGAGACAGGTTTTCTTAATGCAACACAATTTGATCGCAAAAAGTCATTGATGCTTATGAGGTCTTCTTTGCCTACTATTGGAAGCCAACGGATGCCGACCCAAGAAAAATATCACTCATTATGATTGAGGCAATGAAATACTGCTTTGACTTGAAGTTGAAAAAAGAAAAAAATAGAGAATTAAGAGAGAAATGAGAAATAGAATGAAAGAAAAGAGAGCTATATCTCAAAGACATAGAGAGCTACCGGAGAGCACAGAATAGAAAGCAATAGAAATACAGCTAAAGCTGGGGTCGGATCAGCAATAAGTTTACTGTAAGAAATGTGAGCTTCGACTCAAAGCTGAAGTTCTATCACTTTATTTCTCAAAGCGAAAGCTGGTGCACACATAACAGCTCTGGTAAGCCATTGAAATAAATGACTTTGAGATTATGCGAGGAATTTCATGGATGAATCAATCTTTTTATGTCAAGTTTAAGAAAACTTTAATTACATCGATGTTGAGCTCATTAACAAAATGAAGGCATTGAGCGAAACAATAAATGATTCGCTGCCAACACTATTATATACATCACAACATCACAAGTTGTGCTCAACTCATACAACGCATACAAATTATAAGCGTTTGCATCAATTGAGACTCGGCTTGAATTTGGGTTTTGTGTAATCAAATGCAAACTCTATTCCAAACTTATTTGACTACAATTTTTTCCTCTCTTTAATCTACTCTTTAATCTATTAATTTTAAAGTTTCGCCAAAACTTTTTCACATCAGAAAACAGAAAATCGGTTTAACATTTGTTTTGCTCTCTCAGGAACTCCACTGTAATTAAGGAAATGAGTAAACACTGAACAGTATTAAAGTCTCGTTTTATTGCAAAACTTTTAATTTGTCGAAAAAGTTTTCAAATTTGCTTAATTTGTTTTGAATATTTGCCATTTTGAATATTAAAGCTTTTTAGATGGATCCAGATTGTATCTAACTGTCTGCCTGTTTATGGGCACAGCATTTCATGTATCAGATGTAATAAATGTAAGTTTTATCAAAACAGATATTGCGATACATTTGTGATGAATAACATTTTGGGAGCACATATACAAAGGCGTGAGAAACTGTTGGGCTCTCCAATGAACTCAAATGTGGTGCAAAGAGTCATTGTGTTGAACTGCATCGACCAAAACAGAGAATATGTCGTCGCCCTAACATAACTGGGTGAAAATAAATCATATCCTCGGCAGCAGATTCACCAAAAAAGCCTTTTTACCATTTTATGAGAATTTTTCATATAAGCAAAGACTGGCTCTAACTGACTGTGAGAGACAGCATCGGAAAGGGAGAGGGAATGCAAAGCCAGACAGAGAAAAGGAAGAGAAGAAAAAGCGTCAGTTTTGCACAAAAAGCAGTTCTGTGTAGTTGTGTTGCTCTCATAAATTATATGCTTTTCTTTTTTTGACTTTTAAATAGGACCTGAATAACTGAGTGCATACACCAGTGCTATGATTCGTCTTAGTAATGAAAACACATGAGAGATGTATCGAATATTTTATGCAATATATAGACTCTTATATTATACTAGGCTTTAGTTTTGAAGACTTTGCACCAAATCTAATGGAATTCATAATATATAAAATCTAGTGATAAGGTTTGCACACAATGTATAGGATATGGATTGCATGGCATTAATGATTTGCGATCACCAGATAATAAATGTTTGTGCTATGAATTATGTTTTGCAGTACGACACCAGTGCCGACTCGTTTGTTATAATAATGGAAAGCTTTCTATCTTTCGATCCACTGATGAAAATAAATTTGACGGCTGGGACCCTAACGCAGCTCACATACACTTCTTTACTATAATCATCAATCAAAAGTGGATCCAATCAAGACTTTGCCTTTAAATCTGTTGTCTTTCCAGAGTTCCTACGATTGAGAAAACTTTACGACAATTTCGCCATATCTCAGGAGAACATCATTTCTCTCTTTTGATACTTTCATTTTGTTTTGATAACTAAACTCATCCAATGATCTGAACCTTTGATATCATTTGATGGCTTCTAACACTTTTATCTGCATATCTGATGCAGAAGAGCACTGGCGGTGTCTGTTTTGATGCTTTGAACTAACAATTCAATTCAATGAACATTTGTTAAGATGGCACTAATAACATTCACCGTATATATGGCCACCTGTGCCTGAGTCCATACCATTGAATATTAGGGCTTATTTTAGATAAACGATAACTGAGATAATGGATGAGTAGTTGAAAACAATCTAAAGAACATCACTTGTGTTTCAATTTATTTCAAGAATTATTGCTATAATTTTTTTGAAAGCCTTCCGAATAAAAATATTCTCTAATCTTATCATTAATTGGAGCATAAATTCTGTTGTTATGAAACACTACTGGTTTTGAAATTTAATTTTTGAAAAGTGGAAAAAATTGAAATAAATGTATAAATTAGAGCTTTCCTATGAATTTACAGTATGTTTAACTCAATATTTAATTTTGTGATACAGTTGTTTGACTTGAATTCATATTATTTGATACTTAATTCTGAAAATATATGAGAGTTTGGCTGAAAATTATTATTAAGATTAAGATTAAACTGTTGTCGGACTTGATATTCAAGTTTTGGCCATTAATTCGATGACATAATTAAATTAGTTAAACTTTCTCCTCTTTTTTGTTTTATTCTGAGCAGCACCAGATTCTTTGAATAAATAAATTCTACAATTATTAAAGACATGGATTGTAGAGGAGTGGAGTGAAACCACTGGAATGGCATTACTTAATGCATTAATTTGAAAGAGTGCTTCTCTTTAGTAATTTATTCGATACGATATCACACAACGCCTAGTCTTAGACGAGCGCTCGCTTTCAGCCATATTTCATGTGAACTTACTTTGCTTTCGGGATCCATTTGCGCCGGTCCTTCATTATCTCCGCTTCCACTGTGCAGTGTCTGTGATCTTTCAAAACATTACTTTCAATCTTAACGGTCTTCACGTATACAGCGCTGGAGAAGAACCCGATTCTGAAACACAAATTCAAGCGAAACAAAGTTAAAAATTCAAAAGCAATTGAGGAAAACATACCAAAAGATTCATAAGTTTTGAGAGTTGACACGAAAAAAATTCGATTACTTTAGTGGAAAAGGCAGTGGCAGTCCATTTGAGTCAATCTAATGGTTACATTCGGTGGAACAGAATCATCACATAGTTATCATAATCATCATCGTCTTGACTGCTGCGATGTCAACAGGTCTCTAATTTTGCTGACATTTTACTACAGCTCTTGAGTGCAGTCATTGTCGTCAATAGACCTCAAAAGCAATGATCATTCGTTGCAAAACAAACTTAATTTTCATCTCTCTATGTATTTATTTCTTTTACAGCCGAAAAACATTTGGAAAGATTTTAATCGCAACACAATAAAAAGAAACTTGCTCAATTTAATCTCTTCTCATTGATAAATTAATCAAGATTAGAGACATGTAATTTTAATTCAGATATTTAAAACCTAAAATACAAAAAAATGTGGGTATGGTTATGGTGTTATTGTGTTATGGTTATGGTGTTATGGTGTTGACCATTTTGAAAATATTCAAAAAATCTAATTTTTTCTAAGCTTTTAATTGATTATTGAAACGTTATTTTCACCTTAAATTGTGAACGAATCAAATATTTACAAACCATTTTTGAATTTATGATCTTTCAAATAATTTGATGAAATTGTCGAAAATACAGTTTATATCACGTAGAAAATTAATTGAATCGTTTTTAAATGGATCTGTTTTTCATGTGAAGGCATGGGTGACCAAGATTATCAAAGGAAATTCAGATGTATAATTGATATCTTTATTTTATTGTTGGTAATTCAACAATAATTGGAAAAGGTTTGAGTTGGAAAGCATTGACTTTACAGTTGACGAATTTTGGCGCAATTTTGCCCAACTCTGTGTTGGGTCGACCTCACAGTTACTGCCATTGATTTTGATGATAAAAATCTATAAGAATTTACTACTTTTTGTATTTTTTTGAATAATATATTTTTAAATTCATTCAAATGTAAAGCAATAACGGATTGAATGTCTCGAATATACTGTCGAATGAACTCAAGAATTATTTGAATGAATGAATGATTGAATGCTATTATTATTTATCAAATGTTTTGAATAAATTATAACATATTTTTCTAAATGAAAAATCTTTATTAGAATTGATTTATTTGAATAATATGACAGAAATGGATGAGTGATAGAGCAGAACAATAGCTGAAACACTGATAGTAAGCCGAGTCCTTTATTGATAAGTTTAATGACAATAATGACAATATTAATGCGATAAATATTTCGAGAGGATATGGCTTTATATCTCAAGTGGTTTATATATATAACGAATGTCACTTACGTTCAGCGATGGGTCCAAATAATTACGGTTCAAGTTTGGTGTCTGAGCCAACACTACATCGACAGCGAAGACGACATAAACAACAAGAATATGAAGAAAAGGTTTACGCCGTTTGCCGTTCGAACCGATATTACACTCATTTTGACTGAAGAGACAATTTGTCATTTTTAATGGATCCGAATCTATTTCTTGTCATTAATTATATTTTTTCTAACCATTAACTCAAAGTTATAGCATTTTAATTACTTAAATGTGTTACTTGTTTCAAGATTTTTGAATCACTTGTCTCTTGACTATCATCTCATTAAACACTTGTCTAAAATATGTCAAAATTTATGCATTTCTCTGAACATAATTATAATTTGTTTGTCAAATCATTTATTTGATTTATCATTCAGTGAATGCTCTCAACCAATAAAAATACAATCAATGCATTACCTGAACGACAATCCTTTCATTACACAAATTATTGTTTGACTTTTCTTTACATAAACTCATCGTTATGGGGGGAAACCCTCTAATTGAAATGTCATAATGAATGGGAAGAGGTTAAAAATGAAGAGAGAGAGAGAGGAGAGGGAGGGAGGGAGGGTGAGAGAGAGAGAGAGAGAGAGAGAGAGAGAGAGAGAGAGAGAGAGAGAGATAGAGAGAG
>JAQFXL010000890.1:0-15525 GCA_034693445.1 Edwardzetes edwardsi | reverse complement strand
AAGTCAAGTGTAAAACCGTTCATTTGCTCCAATATTTCAATTAATTGTCTCATTAAATATCAAATGATTCGCAAATAGAATAAAACTGCTAATAATTATTCTGCAATAAGATATTGTCTTCGTCACACATCTTTCGCAAATGGTTTCTACAACCAAAATTGAATTTGCAGCTCACATTTCTAATCAATGGATCATCACTCTTGAAATTTTAATTTAGATTTAGATGATGTGTTTATTAAAATGAAAACTACTCAAAACTTTATGTTTACAAATATACCTAGAAGATTATTTCTCAATTTGTTTCAATTTGAATTGAAGTAAATTAAATTATGTGTTGACTGACTTTCTATTGCTTTTTGAATAATCAAGATCATAGTCACATTTTAAATGAAAATGTAATAATTTTCTTCTGTTCTTAAACACGAATATAGGTCTGAACAAGGTGATTGATGTATATCGGAATTTCAAGCCGATTGAAATTTAATCAAAGATAAAAAAGAGAATTTCGCACTTTTGACAGCGAAATAGTGTTTATTAATAGGTTTGACTGTATTGTTGGCATAAATTAAAGTCAATATATCTTTTGGATATCAATATTGAAGTCGAGACGAAAACATAACAAATTGTTTCAATCAATCACTAGAAGTGAAGTATTGAAGAAATTTCATATTTATCTTAACATTTGTTTAAACAATAGAAACAAAAACACAATTTTGATATTTCATAGGAAAGTGAATAACTTATTAAACAAAACGCAGACAGCATTTCTAGTAGATGCAAAATGAAATTGGTCCAAGCTTCATGTTTAAAATATGAAGATTCTATTTGAATGAGTCTCGAATTTTAATTGATTTGGGTATCGATTGATTAGTAACAAAATTTGAGTGAGATTATTCTAAACATGATACTTCAATGTGAAAAATAATTTACCACGATAACCATAAAAAGAAAAAATGAAAATAAAATGGGCTTAATAATAAATGTTTCTAAAATGTTATGTAAAAATCAAAAACTCGATATTTTATATCTAATATTTCGTTTACTTTTAAGTATTGATTGAATAGACGAATCTCTTTGAAGAATATAATTACAGTAATTTCAATACAAACCCATTATTACTCTATTTATGAATTAATAATCATTTAAATGTCTTGTGATTCACACATTATATACACTTAATATTCATTTATATTGTGAATAGAATAGACATCACATGAAAATTAAATCACATGTATGTTCACATGCAATAGGAGAGAGCAAAATCGAAAGATCTTTTGAAACTTCAATCTATTTCAATAGTCTAGTGCTGAGAGTCTTAAGCAGAAGACAACACAACTGAATGATTGTTTAGTTTTTTAGGTCATAAAACAAAACACCGATTTAAGCAAAAAAACTAAAATCAATAAACCAATTATTTCCACAAATATAAGTACAACATTTATCTATGTCTATCAATTAACTGAATTTCGCAAATAATGTCAAATGAAAAAGCTCCATGCTATAAGAGAATGGAAAAACTGGGTCCAACACGATTAGCTAGAAAATTGTCTATTTTATTGACAAATCTTTTCAAGACATGTGCTAGTATTGATTTTATCATTAGTTTCATCATTATAATTGATCTAGTCTAAAAATAATTTTTTCATTTGTGATTTAAATGTTATTTTGATTTTCTCTCGCATTTAAATCACTTATAAATTTTTATATTGAATGCTGTGAAGAGTATTGCAGTGAAGTGTCTTTTTCGGTTTGAATTGAGAAAAGCAGCCCTGAGTTGCCACTGAATGGCCTGTTTGATAAATCAACTAAATATATTCAAGATAGCCTATTAAAATAATTAACCTTGTAGTTCCAACTAGTTTATAAGTTGATCTTTGTTCTTTTCTGCTTTTATGAGTTTGTTATTTATTTAACACAAGAGATTGATTAAAATTTTTTATTTATATTAGGGTTTGATATGAGTCAGTGCTGAGCGCAGGGAAGGCCTCGGAAATCATAACGCAAAATGAAATTATTATATGAAGAGTGGGGAACAGCATAAAAGTGGTGGCAGCGACGGCGCGCAACTAAAATGATCGCCTCTAAAGACATTTATGTGATGTACCAGTTGTGGTATATGTGCTCTATGAGTATCGCCAACACTATTGACAACAAAAATTATATAACTGTTCATTGGCTGCCAGTGTCAGCGCCGGCCCAGAGAAGTCAAAGTCACTCTTCCTAATCATTATGATAATCATCGCCAACGACTGTAGAGTTGGGATTCGGGTGTCTGTGCAAAACTCTCAGACAGTTTCTCTACTCTATTCGTGTATCTGAGTGTTAATACAGTCATCCGAGTCATCAATTTTGCAAAACTCATTCACAAAACTGTTATCTCTTTCTGACTATCAGTTAACAAGTGTTGCGAAAAAATCCAATAAATAGTGACTAAAATTTAACTTTTTCTCTAACTTTTGCCCAATGATTGCAAATAAAAAAAAACAGCGGTTTTCTCTTTCCATGAATAACTAATTGAAACCAAGTACTGAAAAATTCAAACAAAAACTTTGAATCCATGAATGTAATTGTATTTAAGTCTTTGGTCGAAGTTGTAGAGAGCAAATTGCGAAATTCATGTTTGGTTATTTTGAAATTCAATAAATAGACTAAAAACTCGACTGATTTTTACCTGACTTTCGATTACGTAATTCTGAGCCCAAAAAAGTATTTTATTGCTTTCAGAGTATAGATAAGCAAAACATACAGAAAGAGAGGAAATTTCATAAAAAGCAGAGAATTGTGTGTAATTGCGAAGATTTGCAACCAGTTCTTTTATGGGTAACTGTTTTCTGAATACAAACTATCGCATCAGAACTACTCGGATGCGATTTGAGTGAATTGAATAAAGTTTTGTTTGAGTGCATAAAAGCCACAAAACAATAATAATCTGCGTTTTGAATATACAGTACTCTATCGTAACTTTTTTGGTCCGATTTGTTGCTGTGTTTCAGAATCTAATCCAGTGTTCAGATTCTGAGAGAGAATGGCAGTCATATCATCTATTATGCAAAAATGATTGCACTCTACTCTCCACTCACGTCAACGCATCTTCACCTGCAAGTGGAGTGACTGCGCGGCAACTGATTCCAACAAAACAGTCCTTTCGTCAAGAAATATCAGTTGACTCAAGACTAGTATCAAACACTTTCATAAGACTTAAAAAAACTAAAAATATAGAAAATAATAATTTTCTTCATATCTGAAGACGAAATTTGATTTCAAACAACTCTTCCCAACAGTTTTGAATGTCTTCAGCAATAGATTATAAACAGTTCTTATTAAACAAATTGTCTTCGTTTGAGACAAGACTATCACTATTGAATTCATTCAGCACATCATCACCACTACTATCACCCGAGTCTTCATCATCTTCATCATCAACTACCTCATCAACAAAGCCTTCGCCCGGCAAACAAGGGATGGGAAGTGCTTTCAGAGTGGTTACACCAAAACACAACCGCAACGAAATAAGCGGTAAGGTTTTTGTCAAGTTTCTAAAGAACTTATCCATGATAATTCAAAATTACTTAATTAATCAGGAAATTAATTATAATCTCTGTATCGATTTTTCATTCATTATTTTTATTCTTTAATTTCCTTATTCTTATCATAATATAAATGAAAACAAACTTAAATCACATAATATTCTGAGCGATCGATAGTTACTATAATAACAGTAATTAATTTAATTGGGATAATAGACAACAAATAGGGACTCTCATACATTCCCATACATATAAATCCGATATTGAAATCCATAGAAACTTAAGAGTTAATAAAAAGTCGGCTGAATTTGATTTTTCAATCATTTATTGATTACAATCATTGTTTGATTGGTTGGCGACTGAAAAAAATCAAGAAAAATATAATTCATTTGAATTTTATGATTCGGTGATTCAGACGAGGGATTAGATTACTGTTTGATAAATGCTATTAAAAAATAAATTATTAGTCGACCTAATCATCAAATAATAACATTAGGCGTCGAATGAGATTAACTGATTTTTATCTAAATTCAGGGTTTTGATGGCCCTATTTTAAGCCAGCTACTCTTGTAGTAGTTTGTTTGCATTGAAGTTTAATTCTTGATTAACTTATTAAACATTTACTCATATATATCATATTTTATTATCAGTTTTCAATTTCACATAATTTATCACTTCTTTTGAACATATCAGACAAATCAACTAAAAAATATTGAGATCTATATTACGTCAGAGATGAGCTCAAGGGAGTCAGAAAAATGGGTGAATGAGGGAGGGAGGGAGAGAGAGACTTGCTGAAGGGTTTACATAAACTTGTATTTAAATTTATAGTAGAAAACAATGATAACATAGACTTTAAATTTAGGATCATTGATGTGCGAAAGAGCATAGTTTATAAGCCAAGCCCGACTCCAGCTGGGGTTTGTAGCTGAAACTCAGAACCTACTCTTTGACCATGATGATTTCTGATTTTGAAAACTTACAGGATTATTTAATGTAATACTAATCGTTTGTAAGCAAACTTCTTATAGTTTTATGGATTTATTATTATTTGAATATTGTTTGTAATAATATTAGACAATCATTCTTACGGTTGTGACAGAAATAGGGGTACGACTGTCTGTGTTTACCGAACAGATTATACGCTATTAAGTCTGAACACAAATATATTCGGTAATAAAAGTGTAAATACGAGCCAAAAGGCAAAGGGATTAGAGATGAAGCCATAGAGACTCAAATACTTCAAATATATATTCAAAGCAAAGGTTACATAAAAATGCAATTTTTGTAATCATTTTTATAAGTGATTCATAGAATTATGGGTTTAATAATCATTTGATTGCTTTCAATATTGAATTATCACTGGATTTATGAAAGTATTAAACTTATTCTCTATGCTTTCCTTTTGCGTTAAACCTGTGCTCTATTTATATTACAAAATCAACTTCACTGGAATTAGTTAGAGCTTGTGATAGAAAAGTACCTGTGATATGCCTCTCATTATCTAACTGAGTTTTTAAAATGTCGACACACTTTACATTATGCCGAGTCTAGATTATTGATCTGCAAAGAATCTCGTAACTTTTGCCATTAACTTACAGCAATCGTATAAAATAGGAACTTTTATTTTCTCCCAATTTTTATTTTTATTTTCCAAGTTTATTGACAAATGAGTGCCATTCATAAGAAGTCAAATTAAGAATCAAATAGAGAATAATAATAATAAAAAATTGTCTGAAATTAAGATCTTTTCATATTTCTTGCTTTCATTTCGTAATTCATATTCAGTTTAATCGCTGTTTGGATGTGTTTTCGATTTATTTTTGTTGAAATAAACACATTTTGCACTTTTATTCACATAAACAGAGCAAACATTATATTAATCGGTAATTTAGAGAAGAAAACTGACATTCAATACACTGAAGATATTGTAAGCCATCGATGAAATGTTAGAAACAGAATTGGCCTCAAAATGCTATTAAACAACATTATGATTGTCTCCCATTTATATACCTGTGATATAAGTCTTTTCAGATATAATCAAATAAATATCGCTTTCAGTGAATATCAGCTCTACTTTTGAATTATATTACAGTAATTTGTGGTTTGAATGCACTTCTATGTCATCCCTATTGTTGTTTTTGCTCAGAATATTCTTCACTAATAAGTCAATAAAATATTAATACAATAAAAGAAAATAAAATATAAATCCAATGCAATAAACTTAAAATCTATACAAAATGATTAATTTAAAAATTTTTAAGCTTAGTTTAATGAATTGCTCAGACCCTTGCATTTAACGAAGGCACTTGAGATTGGAAATTTGTGACTGTTATATTCTTAAAATCAAAAATTATGAAGTTTCAATTAAATATCATTCAAGTCTTTGAGAGTAAAACAATCAATTTATGGCAAAAATCTCTGTTCAAAGTATATATTACTCACGATATCATTAATTCTTAGTTTCTATGAGTAGTAATCTTTATAGAAGCACAGGGATGCAAAATCAATAGATTGACAAGAAGCAAATTATATCACCTATTTACTCAATTTTTAAACTCAAATGATTTACACCTCAAAAGTAAAAACAGTTTTAATCGAAAATTCAAATAAAAGCTAATATACCGGCAGAGGTGTGGATGACATTTGTACTAGAAGAAAGTTGAGAGGTGACACCCCTCAGCATCCCTGATATAAACTAGAAGAACGATACTTTTCTCAATTCCCTGATCTTCATTGCAAAGGGGGAAACAATGGTTATATTGTGAGCACATCATAAGTAAAACTTGTAATACTGTTCATAAAAGATTTATTTAAACTAAAATACATATCTCTATTCCTTTACTATTAAACTGATCTTCTCTCAAAACTTTTAGTCTTACTACAGTCAGCGCTCGTTTTTTAGTACAGTTAGGTTTATGTAATCAAATGCTTAGACTCTATGCACATCATAAAAATGGATGCGATGCTCTTTTTCAGTATTGATGGCAATTTTAGTGAACACAAAGCACACAAAAATTTAATCCCTTCTCATATTTGTAGTGAGTGTGGGCTCTGCCGCCGCAAAGCACAAACCACAACCGCTAGAGAAAGCAAAGCACAGACATAGGCAGCGCACAGAATACAATCCGCCGCCAAAAACCCAAAGAAGCTTTACTTTTGCAACCGCTGGCAAAACCTGATTTCGCACATGTATTCAGTGATCTAAAGGTTTTATACATAACAAGCATTGCATAAGACTCTGCTTTAGAATTAGTTAATGGTATGAATGGCACAGACTATAGATGAGGAAAAGCCGCACTAATTGCTTTTGTTTAGCTACCAGTTCCCTAATATTTGCACATTTGAGGCCTACCACTGATTATTGGCGCAAAACTTTAGCTCAAAGAATATTTTTTTTGAACATTAATTTAATCAATCAATGCATTCATCAATCAATCAAATTATGTTTAACTCAACGAATAATTGTTTTTTAAATTTCATTCTTTCCTACAGAATATGAGAACAGAATAAATAAAAACAATCAGTCATTCAATGATTGATTCGATAATAAAAGTCATTCGTTAATCAAATTTTCAATTATTATTTCGACTAAAGTATAGTTTGAAAAATTGATGAAAATTCTGGGAAATTGTTTTTAATATAAAAACTGAGGAATAATTGTCATCAATAATAAGTGTCAATCAGTGGAAGGATTTCTACCACAAAAATGAGCAGAGGATTTGTCCAGTGTTTTTGAAATCTTATAGATTTTGTGGTTGTCACCTCCTTGGCTATCAGCTCTGGATGAAGTTTAGATTTAATATTCAGTGATATATTCAGTGAAAAAGCACTGTAAGGATGAGAAAAGAAATGTTTTTTGTTCGTCAATCTCTCTGTAATGATGTTGTTAAGGCGGTTCCCATACAGTGGCTGTGCTCTCAGCGATGATGAACAATGAGAGAGGAACTAATGCTAAGCTATAACCAGAGTATAGGAGCAAAAGAAAAAGAGGCAAATAATACCACTCGGGATTTGATTCAACTATTTTGCACATATTTTATACGCAATACTGCGATAGACTTATAAAACTTACGCAAAATGTGATCAAAACATACGAACGAAACACTCTTTCTTTAAATTCATATTTCTATTCATAAAAATATTGTGAACTAAGAATTTGTATGCAATCATCTGATTAGAAACGTAAACCAATACTGAAATTTTCAAGTTTTAATTAAAATCATCATGGTTATAAAAAGTTTAATTATGTGGATTCAAAATAAAATCACGCAAATGATCTTCAATTGAGCGAAACTCTACAAAAACTTTTTACAAATAAAATTTAGTTAATTTCAGTTTGAAGTTTAAAGCGTCAAAATGAGACAATGAGGTAAACCTCAGTTGATATCGACAGACATTCCCATTGTATTAAACAATACGAAACAACTGATAAATTGAATAAATGTTATTTTAAAAGTTGTTGAATCTATTGAGACTATTAATTGATTGTATTTCATAATAATGTCTATTGAGTTAAAAACAACTCTCTTTACTTGAAAACTGTTAATTAATTTTAAATAATAAAAACACATTTTCGTGATTTTAGTCCATTTGAGTGAAGAACTATTTTATGGGTTTTTCACTTCATATTCATTTAAATAATAAAAATGTATTTAAATTGTCTTAACTTTTAACTTTAACTTTTACTTTACAGGTGATATGAACTCTTCCTCCTCTTCCATATCACCGGTGGCTATGGGTAGAGAGCGACCAATTGCTGGCATTGACAGAAGTAGTGTCCAAAACGGAAACTTGCCTTTACTTTTGGCCGGTATTTATACCGCTTAACCATTTACGACATTTTTAGAAATCAATTTCAATGTATTTCGCAAATTAGGCGCCAATACATACTATGGTCAGCTGAACAACAGTCTGGCTTCAGTGTGGGGATCAGCTGCAACAGTGACTGAGGCTGGTCATCCGTTATCGCTGTTGCCATTTTTGAGACAGGGCAACCCCTCGGCTATCAATGCGTGGGCGGCTGCAGCCTCCGCAGCGGCCGCGTATGCAACGCTAATCCCTTCATCGCAAGGGATGACTCAATTGGACAGAATTAACTCGAATCTGATGAATGCCTCAATCAATCGCACCATCGATGAGACAATGAGTTCACCACTAAATCTGAAAAATTGTGAGTTTTTTTACTCTGAATTAGACTCAAATTCATTAAATTATTTGAGATTTAATTCAAGTGATAACACAAATAACAAATCAATGAACTGTTTTGATGCCATTGAGTCGCATATGAAATGCTCAAAATATCAAGTTTATAATATTTCTTGACCTTACACATAAGTGATAATAAATGGTAAAGTCCATTTTATACAGGGTCTAACAATCCAATATCCAATAATAGATGGATTGTATTATGAAAGCCTTCTCTAAAATGAAATAACAACTAATTTGTTAGACTTCGTAACGACAGCCAAATTAAAAGTCGTAACTCCATTGAAATGACCCTCTATTGGAATGACACGATGTGCTTGCCACTTTTGAAATCCGTTTTTCAAACATTTGATCTGAATTAACAAAAATGTGATTCATTGTAAAAATGAATTGAAAGACATTTGCGATTACTATTGAAATAATATGAATGCAATAAAAATATCCATATATTGAAGCGCTGACTGAAATTGCAAATCAGCGCTGAGGGCAGAGTTTTGATTAAAAATAACAAAATTACTGTCGGATATAGACTACTCGGGTTAATACAGTGACTGCACTTTATTCAAATCCATAGGAGATATTCACTTAGAATATGAATTACTTGATATCTTCAATGACTCGAAAAATACGAACGCATTGTATATCTGTCTGAACCTAAATCTTATTGTATTGAATGTCGTAAAACATACGGACAAATGTATATATATGTGTGTGAGTGAGTGAGTGAGTGAGTGAGTGAGTGAGTGAGAGAGAGAGAGAGAGAGAGAGAGAGAGAGAGAGAGAGAGAGAGAGACCGCTGCTCGTAGGAAATGATCAGAGCAAATGGAAATTCAGAGCAAATCATATGTCAATACCTTTCGGCACAATTCGAGTGAATTATGAATGAAAAGCAATGAAAATAAAGGGCACAGAA
The DNA here is from genome assembly GCA_034693445.1 of Edwardzetes edwardsi. Classification (NCBI taxonomy): domain Eukaryota; kingdom Metazoa; phylum Arthropoda; class Arachnida; order Sarcoptiformes; family Ceratozetidae; genus Edwardzetes; species Edwardzetes edwardsi. The sequence goes on along the minus strand of JAQFXL010000890.1, from coordinate 5,877 downwards.
ATAGGAATGAGAACATTGTTTTTGTGATACAATCGCTTCGAGTGTATAACTATTGCACAGATATGTCGGGCATTACTAATAATATTCAAGTAATGGATTTCCAGACTCTCTTCTCTGCTGTAAGCGATTTATCTTTGCTTTACTCAAACTTTCAGCTCAGGGATGACCAAGATAAATGTTTCGAGAAAACTGTCATTTGATTTGAAAACTTGATATTTTGTCAACTACTTGAATTTATGTTTTGTTGAACGGAAATAGTTCAGCTTGATTACATGAAAATCAAATGATACATAGATAATTTTTATCGTAGTTGAAGAGATCTCAGTGGATGTCAAATGCTTATTAACCAAATTTCCTTTGAGACCACCCGTTGGCCATCTCTGATATATTCATTGTTCTTCTATTGTGTTATAAAATAGTTTTCTTTTCGAGTAATTCGATTACTCCTGGATTTAACCAAAAAATGCTGAAAAACTAAGAATAAAACTGCAATTCTTTGCTGAATACAACAAATGTAAAGATATAAACGACTAAAATATTTATTTTGAATCCAGAATTTAATTCAATTATGAGATCAAAAACTATTGTGTATTGAATTTGATTTTATTTATCGAGGTTTCAAAGGAAAGGTTGATAAAAATCAATAGAAATCGAATCGATAAATAATAAACCTGAGACTTAATTGATCAATTCAACCAAAGTTTCATATAAACAGATATTTAAATGACTTTGAACTGGATTTGAGGCAAATGAGTAACAGATTTCTTCGATATTTTCACTAAAAATTCTGTTCTGACGATGAAATTTGAAATAAAAAATTGATTGCGAGTCAGAACACATGTAAACCAATGAACAGCACTAATAATACGACAACTGATTAGTTATTGTGTGACAAACAGCGAAAATTGTTTCAACATTTCGTTCTGCTATTTGTATCAGTCTTTTAGCGACTCTATTGTTGATCTTTTCACTGCTCTTTCGCTCTCTGTCTGTACTTTCCTTCTCCCCTCATCTGAGCGCTCACTCCTCTCCTCCGATCCGTACATTCAATGTATTGGTTTGGAATTGGGTTTAATGCAGTCGAGTGCTCAGCCAAATGTGATAATGACGATGACATGCACTCCTTTCTCCCTATTCATAGAACATAAAGCACATACAAACAATCGAGATGACACCAAGCTCATTTACAAAAATTTGTGTAATGCATCAATTGTAGCAACTTATATTCTCGATAAAATTGCAAATGCAATCACCATTCACCTATTCAATTGATGAAAGTTCTACAATCTTTAAAATTATCTTGCTTGATCTTATAGAAGTTTGAAAACATGATCAAGACAGTTTCAGACAATTGCAAATATTTTTTATAAAAAATGATAATTTGTGAAGTTGATGATTGTTAACATCAAAGTCTATCTTGGCTATCACTGTTTCGGGCAATGCATGTGCCGTATGTTGCGATCGGTTGTCATTGGAGTAAAAGTATAAAACGCTTTGAACTATAATAGGAGAGGAAATCATTTTGTCGGATATGATAGCACTTTGAAAGTAATTAAGCGTTTAATAAATTATCGTTATTTTTATTATGTGGTAATACTTATATGATTAGTAGCATGCTCAACTCAAGTTTCCACTTTAGATTATAACCAATCGATTGAAATTCAATTTGAATTTACATTTTCTAACATATGTTAAACAAACGACAAAATTATAAATTTTAGTATCGAAACAAAAAATGAATTCAATAAAAACTTATTACTTTCAGACTCTTATCATATCTTTTTAGGTACGAGCAAGCTTATTCCCGTTAATAGCATGGTTTTCACATTAAAATAGTAATCTAAAAATGGTGAGCTTGATGATCTAAAATGATAATTGAGAGATAAAAAGAAATAATCACTGAAAATACATAATAAAAATAATTTCATGTAATGAAAACCAAACGCACAAACATTTAAGTGATTAAAGCACTGAAAAACCAGAAATTACTCGACGAGTCATTTAACAATTTCATCAATTATTTGTTTGAAATCATTTTCTGTACTCATTTTGAAAGTATATTTGCTTTTGTCTCTAATGTTGTTTTTAGAAACAATGGTTTTCATGAGATTTGGATAACTTTCAAAATATTTCATTTATAGAGTTATGAATTGCAGGAAAAGTGAACGCAATTACGCTCAGAGAGAATGTGGAGAAATATAATGAGCCCTCCGCTCACTCTTTTGGTGCCGTCTGTGCCCTCTCTTCTACAAAGGGAGAGAATAGACTCACAATTCAATACACTTGTCGTCAATGATGATAATCAGTGAACTGAATCCAACCAATTGTTGTTCTGCACAGACATATAGTGCACAACCATAGCATATGCAGTTCAAAAGAGTATATAAATCCAATAGTGTAACAAATGATGGCAATGAGGCATATATTTTGAGTCGGGATGTACTCAACAGCACAGCACTGAATATACTTCTAGCAAATAGAGTGAAAGTGTAGGGAACAGAACAGCTCATAGTCTTCTATCAGTGGAACTGTCTTTTATTTATTCGAGTGAAATAACTATTTTTTATGTTTTTCTGTCAACTATAAGGGATTTTTATATCATAATCATTGTTATTTCAGCGATTAGTGGGATATTTGTCTATAGAATAAAAGCCTAGATCTGTTTATTGTTTGTGATCTCACTGTTTGTTCACATCGTTTCTCAATTATTGTTTGAATCATATTTAACAGAACCACAAACCAATGCCTTTCAAGTCTAAGAGAAGGCATAATTCCTGCCAATTATATCAGAGATAAGCAATCATTTGATTTGGGTTATTCAAGTTCATTTTTTAACGATATTCGGTAACCTAAAACATAAATATTCAAGTGATTTATCGATAACAAGTTGAGATCTATTCTTCTTGAAAGATAACTTTGAATTTCTATTGGAAAACAATTAGTAAAAAACGAAATGCTTTTCAATTGAATCGAGTGTCGAATGAAAAGCAGTGAAATATAAATATTAATCTGTAAGCGATTGAACACAAATGTTAGTCAGTCTTCGAATCGTATGAGACATTCACCATATGCTTATGCTATGGACTGATGAAGCGATGGTATGGTGTATGTGCCGGCTTTGTATTCGCCATTAATTAGCTAATGGTGTCTCACGAGAATAAGGCATAAGGTTTTTATTATTATTACTAAATCATATCATATCCTCTCTCTCTCTCTCTCTCTCTCTCTCTCTCTCTCTCTCTCTCTCTCTCTCTCTCTTTCATTCTGGTCCAAAGTACTGACCGAATGCCCACAAAAATGAATTTGAATCTGGAATTAGTGCACAACTGATATGCGGACAAAAACAATATTAATTTGATGTGAATTATATTTGATTACATTAATCGCTGCTTCTATTCAATCAGTCATGGATTTGATTCATCTTTCAATTTGATTCTCATATCCATTAACTGATTCTTTAGTTATCTAAATTAATCCAGATTATCATCAATCAAGTTTGTTGAGAGCGAATGAAATATTCAACTGAAATTTTCGGCAATAGTTATCCTTGCTCAATTATCATTCATTGGTTTAAGTTTTAGGGTTCCAAACATAAACTCTTTGTTTATTTTCCTTGGTTCAAAGTTGATTCATATCACTACAAAGAAACACTCATCACAACAAAAATGCTGGGATCTCTTTTTCTCCAAGTAATCACTGAACTGGGCCATCTCCAGTCTTTATCACATCTATAGCATTGTCTCACAAATGAGTGAAATACTTATCGGCAAAAATAAATGAATGAAAATCACATTTTCTTAAACTTCTATTTCTGATTGTCTTTTATTTGTCGGGTATTTTATGGCATAAAATGAGAAAAATGCCAATAAGTGTAAGCAATTTAGTTTTTATTTGCCAGTCATTTGTTTAGCTCATGATTTCATCGAACAACACATTTAAAGTGATGGGCACTTCATTTCCAATGTGAAGGAATTCCAATCCAGGCGTTAGAGAAAACAATCAAATCCTAAATGCGGTGCGAATTCATTCTGAGCCCAAAACTTATTTAAAGATTTATTTATTTTTGTCATTAATTTTCGCTCTTAACTTTTATCGGAGAGGGAGAGAGAGAGAGAGAGAGAGAGAGAGAGAGAGAGAGAGAGAGAGAGAGAGATTCTATATTTATTATTTGACATTCCATATTTGGAAAATCACTTTTTCCAAGTTTAAGTGTAGAATCGTTTCGGTATTTCAAGAATTATTTTTACGCCGATTTTGAATCCCTTTTCGATTTGAACTAGGTTTCAAGGCATACAATTATTGCAAGTCTCTTGAAAAAAACTATTTCTTCTATTAATTAATTCATATCAAAAAGAAGTCATACATTCTAATGCAGGAATCAAATTCATTTGTTTTGATTGATTTTTCTATTGCCTCACAACTAACCGAAAACTCAAATATTTCCATTATATCTATGAATTCTATTTGATATGACTTTTAATAGAAATTATTAAACGATAATTTATTGCGAGGGCTATAGTATTGCCTTTCATATGATGCCTCTCTCTCTCTCTCTCTCTCTCTCTCTCTCTCTCTCTCTCTCTCTCTCTCTCTCTCTCCTTCTCTCCCTCTCCTATTGTGTAATTCGCTCAGCACTTGACTCGAGCTGAGGACAGAAGTACTAACTCTACATAAACTTTATATTGGAATTACGAATACGAATGCAAACTAATGGTGAAAAAGGCGCCGATAATGTCATTTCCAGTTTCCTCCCATTCATATGCTGTGCTTTGAATTCATATCTCTGTCTCTCTCTTATATTTTTATCGATTTCTGAGTCTATCTATTAGTTAAACATATTTTCTGAAACGAGTAATAAAACGGCAAAAATATTTTATATAATATTTTGCTTTCAGTTTATGACAATTTTCAGTACAATTCTGTGCACTCATATCATCGCTTATTATAATGAAGTAAAAATAAATTGTTCCCAATGGCTGACGACTGGACCGAACAGCCATATGAGCACAGCATATGTCTGTACTCGGAATAAATCAATTCTACAGTCGTATATTATGATTGAAAATTGCAATCAAACCTTTGCACAAACTCTGGGTTAGATTGATAAATTGATTTCAATATTTCTGATCCTTTTTCTACACATTTTATGACATATTTTGCCACTTATTTTCAAAATTAATAATCGAATCAATGATTATAACATTTGCTAAATATTTTGATCAAAACTCAGAGAATGGTATGAAATGCCATTAATTTATAGTTTAGACTCTAAAAAGTAATTGAATAGTGATATAGTGATAACATCGCAAATAGTCGTTTAGAGGCACTTATAAAGTTTGGTAAAGCAGTCCTGAGAATATGATTCGGATTCATACCGATTCTTAGAACCAAGGTATTAACCGCTAGAATAGACTAAAAGACTTTATTTCAACGCTTTGGTTATTACTAAAATTTTAGATTGTACAATTTGATTTGAGTTTGCATTAAAATCATCACATCATTCCATTGATGATCATTTCATTGATAATAGATTTTCTGCACAATTTTGAAATTAATTTAATCTGAAAATAATAAATGAAATGAAAATGATTTTATTGCTCTATAATATGATTTTGAAAATGTATCTCAATGTTAATGGCTATTAATTTCATTTTGTATGCAAAGGCGCTGAGTTATATGCAATGAGTTGTGAAAACAGACTAACCCAGAGATGCTCAAGCAAGAGGTCTGGCTTATCGACCACTACAATTACAATGAGACGTCCATGCTGCTCTGCTCTGAATTCAAATTTAAATTTTAGTACCGTATTACCCCGCAAACAAACCCATGCCGGTATAAAGTGAGGATGAGGATACTGTGCGTAACCCCGGGGTATAC
>JAQFXL010000889.1:0-15531 GCA_034693445.1 Edwardzetes edwardsi | reverse complement strand
CAATTCTTTTAATGTCTTTGAGTTCTTCAGACGACATACAATCAAATGAATGCCATTTACGTCAACATCAATATCGGCCCTAATGTCAGTCCTCCGGTGGACCACAATGAACAGGTGAACAGACCTGAGCCGAACCCACACTCATCGGCATCGCTCTCGTCGTCATCGCCGTCGTCGTCATTAGAGTGTTCGCCGCCGACTTCGGTAGAGAACAGGTGGGGCGCCGGTCAAGTGATTCCCAAAGGGTTGGCAAATAACGCAATGTTTGATCGGATCCGCTATAAGACAGAAATGTGCAAAAACTTCATAGAGTTGGGTCAGTGCAGGTTTGGCGAGAAGTGCTATTACGCCCACTTCGCTCACGAGCTACAAACGGCCACTTATAAGCACAAGAACTATAAGACACAGCTCTGCAAACCATTCCATTCGGACGGCTTCTGTGACTTCGGTGCCCGCTGTGCCTTCATTCACACCAAACCTAATGTCTACGACATAGTCCACAGATTGGAGTCATTCTGCAAACGCTATTCAGCGCCACCGATGCCTGATATCAAAGTTGAAGAAGAATTGGCCCCAAAATATACCATTAACTCAAAGACTGAAAAGAGGCTCAAAGTATTCGAAACCCTGTCCTCAAAATAAGAGGGAATTTCGACCAAATCTTTATATTAATTCAAAATCTTGTAATTCATTAATCATTTGACAAAAGATTTTAATTTCATTTTCTTTTATGATATTAGAGTAAAATCTAATTAAGTGTTTAATATCTTTGCCTTAAATTCTGTTTTAAATAATTTTTATCCTTTTTTTTACTTTAAATGGTTTTCTAATGAAAAGCATTTTTATAATAAATTCAAGCATTAATTCAAACCATTTGTATGTTTTCAGCAGAATATAAATTAATCGATAATTAAGTTAAATATTGAAACGTTTTTCTTTAAAATTTATTGTAATTATTCGTGTTTTCAATCAATAAAATTGTAATCTTTTACCAATTCTTTTCACTTGAGAGCAATAATTGCAAGAACTTTGAAGAATGAAAGAAGAAATTGCAAGGATGGTTTTAAATGGCAAAACAGCTCTTATTGTTCATCAGAACACGAACTTAACGTTCGATGATTTGGATTTTACGGCAGATTTTTCCCACTTATTCTGAATTTGACCACAAATTCACTGAAAACCTTGAAAATATTATTTGCTTTGATTTGAGGTTAATTTGGGGTTCAGACCATAGAAAAGCCCTTTCGAGTTATACTTCAAAATATTTCGGTTCAGTGCACTGTCTCTCAGTCTTCTCAGAGCGATCAGACCGATAAAGTGATCACACCTTCTGATACCAGTGTTGTTGCTATTAACACAATCTTCAGATTGTTGTCTATAACTGTTGTTTCCCTAAATTATTGGAACAATTTCTTATTAAAAGAATTTCTTTATCAAAGAGAATGAAGAAACAAATATACCTGGATATCAAATGTGTATTTCTGAGAAACTGATATATTTGTCGACAATTTAAAGTCTTAGGAATCGGTAAATCCAAAGTTGAAATTATTGAAAGAAAAGATCATTTTTAGTCTTATTTTCAAAATATTTAATTAAATCAAAGATTTTAATATGAATTCAGTAGTATTTCAATGAAAAGCTTTAAAAATATAATACATTTCATATATATATAAGAGATTTTGAGATTACTTTTCTGATAAAATTCTTAGAAAAAATCGAATTCTTCGCCAAATATTTTCATTGGTTTTTATGCAATAATTTGGAGTTTAATCAATGGTTTTGTCGTTCAAGGAATGGGTTTCTGTTCGTGAGATTTCTGATGGAAGCAAAAAGTGATTCCCTGATCCCAAACCTTCTTCAGGATTAAGTCCACGATTTGTCGTTTGTCTGGTGAGTGATACCAATGGGAAAGATCACGATTACAGTCCGCTTCCGGCGGCGGGTTTCGAATAGGAATGTCGTTCAAACAGTTCTTGCAATTGAGTTTTCGGTGAGTATCGCTTTTGACGCCTTCTTCCAAACGAAACAGTTCTTTGAGCTCTGAAAGTGTGAAATGTCTTTCGACGTTCTCTTCGTTATCGACTACACAACTGCTCAGCGCTTTCTTATGTGTCTGTCTCTGGAATATCTTCTCCTCAATAGTTCCGGTGGACAGCAGTCGATATATAAAACACTGTTTTTTCTGCCCATCTCTCCAGACGCGAGCCATTGCCTGTCCGTCATTAGCAGGATTCCAGTCCGGGTCATACATTACGAGTCGATTGGCGCCAATAAGATTGAGACCACATCCACCGGCTTTACTGCTCAGCATAAATATAAACTCAGAACTGTTTGGATTATTGAAGTTTTCGACAACTTTTCCGCGCTTTTTGATTGACATCGAACCGTCCAAACGGACAAAACCATAGCCTCGAAGACGACAAAGTCTTTCGAAGAGATCTAAAGTCTGAGTATAATTGGAGACCAAAACTACTTTATCAGTGGTTTGGCTTTTGATGAATGCCAAGAGTGTGTCTAAAACTCTCATTTTTCCCGAAGTATTTGGCATCACTTGTTTGCTATTAAGAGCTCCAAAATCAGATGGAAATAAGTGTAGCAGTGATTCCAACTCATTCTTCGGCTCTTTGCACATATCATATGCCAATTGGGGACTATTACACAGCTTCTTAAGGAAAGTAATGGCCACAAGAGAAGCATTACCGCCCCCTTTGGCCGCTTTATGATTGTCTGACTCATTGACAGCTCGGGCCACAGCTTTAGACTTCAGGAAGAATGAGTAGACTGTCTTCTGGAGTGGAGTCAATTCACAGCAAACTATTTGTTCATATTTTACGGGCAAATACTTGGATAGAATACTAGCCGTCCGTCTTATCATACATTTGTTGACAATTAAAATCAATTCATTCAAACGTTGTTTGGCCAGAGCTGTGTCCTCATCAGTGGCCGCCGCATCTCTTCCACGAAGAATTGGATTCTCGTATTTCTTTTTGAAGTCCTGAGCCGTTCCCAGAATACCTTCGTTTACGAACTGAACTAAACTGAAGTATTCGAGTAAATCGTTTTGAATGGGAGTTCCCGACAGAAGTATACGTCGTTTTGCATTAATTTGATTCAATGCGTGATATGTTTGGTTGTCCTGATTCTTGAGACGATGGCCTTCATCGCAGATAATGAGTCCGATCTCTCCCGAGTGCAGTATATTTGCGTGCAAACGAAATGTTTCATAGGATATGATGAGGACAGGGTTCACACAACGCCTTCCCTTAATTGTATTGATAAATGAATGCAATTTATCGTCGATTTCTTGTTTGGAACCGCCATCGATGGCCATTGCATTCACTCTATTGGATAACCATTTATTGAACTCATTGTACCAATTCTTGACGAGACTACTCGGGGCCACAATCACTGCCTTATCAATAGTGGGCTTACATTCGGGACTTTGCTTAATAAGTGTGTAAACGAGTGAAACGCATTGCAGAGTCTTTCCTAAACCCATTTCGTCGGCCATAATACAGCCATAACTGCCCTCAATCTGAACGCCTGTCACACAGTCCCACATAAATTTGACGCCTTCTCTCTGATGGGGCCGAAGAACAGCCGTTAAAATTGGGTCCATTACTACGTGAACTCTTTGGTCGGTTGGCTTAAGTTTAAGCATTTCTTCTTTAGTAATAGGCGGAGGAAAGTACAAAATAAGTGCATTTTCGGCCTCCGGATCATGAAGTGGACGCCTACCTCCGCTCAAACGCACGCCAAGTGATCGATAGGAACCGCCTTAAAGACAATTCCTTTGTAATGGCATTTGATTTGAATGAATGAGTCATACCTTTGTAGTTATCGATAGGAATAACAAATGGTTTACTCAATATTTTGCGAATGTATTCCTCGTGAGACAACTTATTCTCAGAACGAACCCCCAAATTGTGTCCACTCTTCACATTCACAATCAATCTATTGGATGGACTCAACGGTAAAACCAATGAACTGCAAGACTTTTTGCGAGATCTGAGCGACTCATTGGTCTCTCCGCTCCGTCTCTTCAGTAGTTCCGACGGAACATTACGTCTCAACATTTTAATCAAATTATTGTAGAAATCAATTCATAAATTGTATGAAAATATAAATAAAATCAACAAAATTATTATTCAATCAAATGTTTGTTTTTAGAGCCAAATATTCAAACTTATAAAACATATTCATAAATAGCGTTCAAAAGAAAGGTTTAAAACTCTCTTCCCTCTAATGTTAAATATGTGAAGAGATTTGAAGACCTCTTTTACGTATTTGTGAGTCAACTAAACAGTCAACAGATGTCACACTTATTACCATTCAATGGATTCAAAAAAAGTGATGAAATCGTTTGAAAATAAGAAAAAGTTTTTCTCGCGATTTGTGTCATTGAAATCAATTTCAGACAATAAATCAAATTTTAATCATATTTTCAATTAATTATCGATTATTGAGAAAAAATGAAAAACGATTAACAATTTTATTGAGTTTTCAGTCAAAATAATATATTTTAAAAGTTTGTGTCGAAAGTTATTTATTGACTTAATTACGAATTCGTTAAGAATCACAAATTGTTGGGAAATGAAAATTACTTTCAATGAGTTATTCCCTAATTGTGATCATTAGTACAAATTCACAATAAAATTAAGTTATTTTTCAAAAACAGTACCCAAACGTATTTGCAATAAATTTCAATTTACTTATAGCTTCCTATGGGTTGATATCCATACTCTTCTGTAGTAGAGGGGGCTTCTGAAGTTGTTGTGGGGGCAGCTGTCGTGGGGGCAGCTGTCGTGGCATAACTGGACTGAGAAGGTGCCACCGGCACCGGCACTAACAATATTATAAGTGGCTGATAATGGCCACCACTCCCATAGTTGAGAAGATTTTGCATACCATATCCATTTGAACTAGCAGACGGGTAGGCAGCTGCCGCTGTCGTAGTTTGGGCATAAGACGGTGCAGCCGTAGTTGTGGTGGTTGTCTTGTAATTGTTGGGCAGCGGCTGATACTTCATTCTCATGGGTTTAAATTGTCTCAAATGATCCAATCCTTTCGGCAAACTTTCAGTCGAATCGATTAGAATATAAACCAAATAAAAGACGAAACAATTTCTGAAGAAAACCATTTTTGGAAATTTTTTGAGATTTTGGTGACTTTTCAGAGATAAAGACGGAAATAATTTCAAAACGAAAATCGAAACCAATTTATATACAAAACTATAAAACTTATTATAAGTTGGAATGACTTTCAATTTGGCGGAAAATATGTCAGATTTGAACTAAAACTATAAATGAACTGAAAAATGATTTAAAAATAATGCAATCAATTACTCATCAATTAGTCGACAATAACTAAAATAAATGAAAATTATTTTTAACTCGAATTGAATATTAAAACAAAATTGAAGACAAGGAAAAGATGTTTTAAAATCAAGAAGCATTCAAAACTATTTGGGTATTGATTTTAACCTTTCCTGCGTACTGTGGTAGAAAACCCGGTTAAAAGCCCGGTTAAAAGCACTTTGAACCTCAATTAAAAATTTACTGTTGAAGTTATTTGAAAAATATTTCAGCAATGCCTTGAGTATGACTTTAGCTACAAATGAAACCAAGAATAATTGAGATTAGATAACTTATCATAAATAAATCAATGATTTGCCGATTATTTGGCCACAATTTACACAAGCTGTTCAGTGCTTTTCAAAATAACGTCTGCTCAACAGCAATGGTCGAAGCCTTTGCACATAAAATATTTAGAGCGCCTGCGCACATGACAGTTGCATTGCATATAGTAGAAGAGGGTGTTTTGAAACCTTTTCAGCAGTGCTGGCCTATTAATCGGCCACAGTACACAAAGCGTGAGTTTTTCACTGAACACGCCAAGGGTTAAGCAATAAATAGATCAATAAAACAATTGAAACTCATTTTCAGTATAAAATAGTTTCGATTTTCTTCTATCAAATTTGATGGGTCAGTTGAAACGATTAGGGTTAATTTTAGTTATTATTATTCGGAATATCGAACTGAGTATGGTATTTAAGGTAATCATATAAAATTGGCAAAATTATCTCTCAATCTTTGCAATTTTTTATTGAATTTAAATAATCGAGATCAATTTTTAGCCTAGCTAGCATTAGAAAAGCTAACAGTGGTGCAGATTTCAAGACTCACACGTTTTAATATGTTTTCGATATCGATGAGGGGATAAATTTGCCCCTTTTATAAAATAACAGATATTCTAAAGAATTAAACTTTAAATTGACTTCAAGTCTATAACTTCTGTTCAAAATTTATCAGAAATTTTATCCATTTATTTACGTTTTTATTTATCTACAAATCATTTGGTTTTTAGATTAGGTTTCGATTAAACAAAAATTAGACAAAAAATAATTGAAAATAAATCGTATAATCATTTAAATTAATGAAAGTATTATTAAATGACATTTCTCTGAGAATGCGCTCAAAAATATAATATAAGAAGAGTTCACAAATTTTTTTTAATTATTCTCTAATTAAATATAAATCTATTGATTATTAAAACAACATTTGTGTTAAATTAACGCGAAGTGGAAGTGATTGCAATTAACTTCTGTTTAAGTCTTTTACTCGAATCGGTCACTGATTTAGACAACATTTTGCTCCGTTGGAGTCTATCCCTCTTTATATGAGAGATTCGGTGCCTCTTCAGGTGCTGTGGATATGTAAACTGTTTGTCACAATCAGTCCAATCGCAAGCGTAAGGCTTTTCTCCGGTGTGCGTCAACTTGTGAGGGGTCAGATTCGAACTCATTTTATACCGCTTATCACAACCAGGGAAGTCACACGCAAATGGCTTCTCTCCGGTGTGGGCTCGAGAGTGGCGTACCTTTTAAGCAAAAATTTGAAAAATTAAATAAATTGAAAGAATTGAGAAATAATGGAAACAAACCAGAGTTGAAGGTCTGTCGGCAATGTATTTGCAGTTCGCCCAACTGCAAGGGTAGCGCTTTTTGCGCGGATAGTTCTTACTCCTGGACGGCCATATCTTATTAGGCTTTTGTGGTTTGACTTCGATTTTTTCCTCAATTTGTGGGACCGGCATCTCTTTAATTGGTGGCGGACTCCAAAATTTTTGTTTTCGTTTCTTTAGCGGCAGAGGTATAGGTTCTCGCAATGGTTTCGGCGGTGATGTGGCTGTTGTTGTTATTGGTGTTATAAATCTGTGAATTACTGAATCGGTGATGCGTTTCACAGACTCCTGTGGTTTAGGAGGTGTTGTTATAGTTATTGTGAGCTCTGGTTCTGTTTTATTGACTTTCAATACTTTTTTTGATTTATTTGGTATTTTTTTGGGTCTTTTCTCCACGTTTTCGGTCTCCGAGTCATCGCTTTCACTAAAAATAGCGCGAATTTCCCGAAAAGCCTTTTCCGCTGTCGTATTGCGATTAGATTTGGACAACACTTTCGATGACGCTTTCGATATTCGTGGAGATCTTCGAGTGCTTCTAAGCGGTGATACTCTTCGTTGATACGATCGCTTTGTGGGAGTGATTTGTTTAGGGGACGGACTGTTTGGACTACTTCTCAATCTAGAAGCAGGTGATGAGGTATTTACCGATTCGTTCTCTCTTTTGTCAGACTTATTGATCGGAGGTATTGAAGACTTCTTTGGAGAATTCGGTTGTCTTTTGAGTGAACTTTTGGTCATTATTTTTATATGATTTTCAATCGGATCCTCACAAATAGTCTGTGCGATGGAGACAGTAATTTCTGGCTGTTCTGCTATAGTATCTGTTGTGTCGATCGATTGCTCGTTATTTGTTGTGATTCTGGTCGGAGACAAGTAATTCAGAGGCGGAGGAATAGTAAGTGAGTTCTGTTCAGTTGATATCAATTTTTCGGTTAAATTTTTGTTTTCCTGTTTTAATCCATCGATTTGTTTGAGGAAAGCATTAGTTCTTATGCTTTGATTTATTGAATGTTTGACCAAAAGTGACATTAGTTTCAAACATTTCATATCAAACTTTTGGTCCAATTGTTGGTCGAATTCATGTAAGTCTTTCCACTCTTCAGTTAGGATGTGATGAACTTTTTGTTCCATCAATTGTCTCATTCTATACAATACCCTCAACACCATAAGAGTGGTCAGAATTATCTCCTCTTCAAAACCACTTTCAACTTCTAGTTTATTAAGAGTAACGAATTCCTGTTTATAAAAGTCTAATAACCAGAGCTTCACAATTGATCCGATGGTCAGACAGTAGTTCGGCTCTGAATTTGGTTCCTTTTGAAGAATTGGCAAAAATGGCGATTCGCTCAAAACATTAGTTTCGTAAACAATAATGAGTTGCGCCAATCGATGGACAATATCTGTGGGACTGAACTGTTCAGACAAATACATGAGCGGTTCCCCGCAGTCCACTATTTTGTTGATCAGATCGACCATAATATTCAGGTGTCTGTCCTCCACTTCCATTATATCAAAGACTTTTGAAAACTATTTCAAATCTATTTTTGATTCTTCAGATTATTTATTAACAAAATTTAATTAAATATTAATTAAATTAATGGAAACAATGAAAACAAATGAGAGTTGTTTTGAGACAATTCACGTGTTATTGCAGTGATTGGCCATTGATTTCAACATAACATACGTTTGGACTCACATTCAAAATACCCATTGCTTTCAACCTGAAAGGAGAGAAACCCTCTGCTTATAACTTGACGTATACTTTGTTCTGTGATCAACACTAATCAAATATGGTTAGTGCTCCTGCACAATTACCATTTACTCCCTGATAAGTAACATTTTGTCAGGGAGAACATCAAAAGCTAGATGTGATCCATTCCTATTTAATCACGAAAAAATTCAAACTCATTCAATCACTCTAGATCAACTCTTTGAAGGTATGTCATATTACCTTGGTCTATATTCAAAAATTCAAATCTCAAATCTTAATGTGTGTAAAATTATTCAGATTCTGAATATTTTTATTTTGGAAAGAATGAAGAATTTATTTTGAATTGTTTTGACAATATTTTATGTAAAACAGTTTTGCCTGAATTGGTTCGACGCCTGTCTTCATAATTGACACCACATTTGCATTAAATTCCTCATTCAATTCAATTTCAACACAAAATGACTTTTTGTCTCCTCTAATACCCAACACATTATTCATTTCGAATAAACATTTTCCTCAATTGTATTCGTTTTTCACAATGAAATGCAGTCTTTCTCTAAATGTAGAAAAAATGTTTTTCCATTTATTTAATGCATATTTTGACCAAATATTCACTTTATTATTATTATTCCGAATAAATATTCCAAATATTATATGAGGTTTAAACAATCTATGCTCAACGATTCATCTTGATGAATCCATTTATTAATTGTCATCTCTTTAAATTAAATACTTTAAATATTTAATTCATCAAATGATCAAATAAAAGTGAGCATGGGCTTCAAAATTGATAAAATCATAATTGATATAAATTACAATCAAATTAAAGCTCATTTATCTTGGATTTCTAGCAAATGCTTTATTTAAGTATCTTTAAGGTCAGCGCAAGACTGCAAAGTTTGGCCATCAGTTCTGGTCCATAACTCACCAGTAACTCACCAGTGCTCTATTTTTCAAATCCCTGAGAGATAACTAAAACTTCTTGCAAACTGGAATTGCAATACATTTTTGGACATTTTGGTTGCAATTTTTGAACGCTTCGTTTCAATTGAATTCAGTTCAGAAGGAGATGAATCAGTAAGGTTACAAAAAAGAGCATAAAGAAAATATATGTATGCTCTTGGAATTTTATAAGATGGGAGGATTGCAATCACAAGCGTCAAGTTTGGGGTCATTTTATAAATTTTACGATCAAAGTTTGCTCAATAGAATTAAGCACATGTAGATTAATATAGCAATCTTGGTTATTCCGGTCTTTATTATCAATTTTATTCTTTTTCAGTGAATACATTGAAAGAGACTTTACTTTTCAAAGAAATTCAATAAAACTTTTAAATAGAAAAAGAGTTTTGATTGAAGAAAATTCTCAAATCGATTGCATTTTCCCCAAAACTATAGGTTTTAATTACAAAGACATTCAACGAACTAATGTTAATTGAAAGTCGATTTTATACACAAAAAAAACACAAAATATCGACTTTCTTAACAAAGATTAATACAATTTTACTGTAAAAATTTTTCATTGGAGCCATTGGAACATGGTTAATTGCTTGAAATGACAAATTACATCGAAATAAATGAAGCTATCTCATTAATTACCGACAATTATTCAATTATTATTAATTGCGATTCTTTTTTTGCAGGATTATTATCGTTAAAATGAATAAACCTTTTGTTAGTAAAATTCCTTTAATTCTAATTATCAGGAAATTGTGCAAGATCCGTCAAACAAAAGAATCCAATTAATCACTGACAACAATAAGTAGATTAAGTAGGGAAATGCTACGAATATGGCACCTGTCTTTTTTTATCCAACTTCTAAGGGAATGTGGCTGTATCTAGGGCATTTACTTTGATACTTTGTTTCAGTATGTTTAAATTGAGCTTGTGAAACTTGAAACTCAATTGAATTAAAGTTGGTTCGAATTTTCAATAAAATGTAGACAATAGAAAATTAATATTTATGGTAAGACTAGCACAGCATAAAAGGGGTTTATTTAAGCGCTTTATCAGAACTGAAGAAATATATCGAAAGAGTTGTGAATCGATATAATGGACGTCATTGTCAAACAGATTTAGTCAGTCTTTTGGTAACACTTCTTGAGGATAAATATTGTTTTGGATCACTTAACTGCTTTCGAGTGAGTTGACTGTCCAATTGTCTGTCCAATTGTGTGTCGATCGCAACTATAAGTGAATTACGTTCCACTTTACGGCTGACTGACCCTTAGATTAACTTAAAGCTCACTATTATTGCCGAATCATAATTGAAGTCTTGGAAACGATATTCGTTTTATGCAGTTCTTCTACATTGGAAATAGTATTACAGATGCGTCCAAATACTGCCCAACCATTGACTGGCTCTTCAGGAATAAGTTCTTCCACTATAGAGTCGATACTAGTTTTGCAGCAACACTTCATCCAAAATCAATACCGAGAAGAGTTCAAAATATATTTCTTTCCTGTGTTTCACTTACTTTTTGCTTTTCAGATGAATTATGTATCGCAGGTATGTCTGTATGTCTTGTGTCTGACGATTAACGACACAAACATTAGAATAACGAATCGATTGAATGCATTCCTGACTTATGGTTTGTAACAAAACATTAAAACATTTATTATTATATTTTATGATATGATATGAGACAAAATGTTGACATTCCATGTATTTTCCAGACTATAACTTATATTTTGATGGCTTTCCCAACAAAATTCTTAGATATCTAACGAATTTGATATTTATTTATAATTCAATTCTTCAGAGCACTGCCATCAAAGTTAGTGTTTGGGCGCCTCTATTTCATCTGCATTATTGTTGACCTGACATTCAAAAAGATAAATTTGAAGAATTTTTCAAATTATTTTTGTTTTCAATTCATTTTATCAAATGTCAAATCTTTTCAAATTACAGAATAAAATTGTTTGCTCCGATTGAGCACAGAATGAATACATGAATTCTGATCATCCAAACATTGATAATGAAATGTTTCACTTGATTTAATCAAATGAATAAATCGATTGAATTTTCTCCCCTTTCGAACAAAACTCATTGCATAGAAAACTTTTAAACTAAAACATAATAAATATTTATTATGTGAACTGAATAACAAAAACTATCGCTTCTATTGTTTTCGTCATTGATTTTCAAGTTAATAAAGCAAGAGTAAAATTTTGACTGTACAATCAATGATTAATGTACATTAATCAACTTGGACATTAATAAATGTTTTGTAGAAATAAAAGTGCAAGTTCTTTACATTTGTATTAAACTGAATTTATGCAGAGATTGAGTTTTAATTCTCTTGACTCGAATATCCAAATATTTGTAGTTTTAGGTCACAGATTGGACTTATAATCATTTCTTTATAGACAATGACTTCAATTTGTATGATGGCCGGAGTCTTAACCTAAAGGCTAAGTCTGTTGACCCCTACAATATTCAATAAATGTTGAATTTTCCGTTAATGTATGTAAATATTGAAGAGAAATACCGAAAATTGACTCAAATATAACTGAAATTTTGCTAATTCATTGTCGGACAAGACTAAGCTTAAGGCTTGAATAGGACTTAGTTGAGGAGAGAGAGAGAGAGAGAGAGAGAGAGAGAGAGAGAGAGAGAGAGAGAGAGAGAGAGAGAGAATTGTGGCAGATATTGGACAATACAATTGAGATTCATGTCATCAATTCATTGCATCTTTTCTTTATCTGCAGGAAATGAATCGTAGAGTCAAATAGAAAGTGATAATTATGTTCTCATCCTTTTTATTCCGTTTCCAAAACTTTAATTAACTTCGAGAAGACTTCAATTTTTCTTACTTTTTTTGTCGTCTGTTTATAGGTTCGCAGAAATGTTCACTTAATTCACACTTCAATTAGTTTTTGAAATCTCAATATTTTTCAATTTTGTCGCAACATTTTCAAACATTCAGACTATTTCTTGGAAATCGAGTGAAAGTTTTGATGAGTTTTAAGATAGAAGTGAAGTATAAATAATATTATAATCTCTTCATATGAAAGGTTAAGACCAGGGCTTTATGCGGTTAGCGTTAAGATCTGCATAAGTTTCCTAATATCTTAATATTTCACCGAAAAAATTCATTTTCGTCGAGTAATGAGTTCGAAGTGTTTTCCACTCGACTTCCAAATGAGTCCAGACTTACGATTAGATTCTTAGAGCGGAAATGAACGGACATTTCCTTACGACACAAAATCCGACATTAATTTAGTTCATAACTATGAAAAGGGTTTCACCAAAAGAAAAAAGTTTAACACAAACAACAATTTTGTCTTCGATTCTAATACTATTGAATCATAAATGTTATGTGAAATAACAAAATGGCACAGAATTAAGACTAGACTAGAGTTTAGGATCAGTTTTATTCATATAAGTGAGTCTTGCATTCAACTCCAGATATTTATTATAATGAGTGCAATAACTCCTGTGTTATGATTACTTCAGTCCTTTATTATATCTTAATATTTAGTAATATACGTCTGGTTGTCATTTGGAGCCCTTTCCCAATGTTTTATATCACATGATATCCTTATTATTAGATCTCTAAATTAAACTTGCAGCTTCTCATTTAATTAAATATTTTCACTTAAATAAACCATGTTCACAATTATTTTTATCGACTTTCCACCCATCAATTCTCTATTCAACTCACCATTAATTATACTTAATTCACTAGATCATTTCTTCAATCTTAGTAATTGATTATCTGATTGTCTAAAATGTTAGCCGAAAATTGATTTGAATTTAAAATTCATTGAAATGATGATTGTATTCATTATAAGATCAAAGTTTGAGACATCACTGATATAAAGGATCTATTTTTCAATTTAAATGAGATTACATCGAAATAAATTGAAAATATAGGCAAACCTTCTTTGATCTCAGTGTTAGTCAATATTAGAGGACAGAACCTATAGCCAGGAATAGGTCTGAACTGGTTTTAAACTAATTTAATTGTCAACCAATGCATAAACTCAGATAAGTTTTCTGTATCGCAACTCATTTAACTTTTTCATTACTGATAACTCATTCTGAGCTCTGTTTTCATTTTCAACTTTATTTAAATTTATATCAAATTTGATTAATGACTGGATTTTGAATTAGTTTTCTTTGAATAATTGCTATTTTAATGGTTCTCTTCTGAACAGTTTCACAATTAATGGTTCAAGTTTATTACGAAACACTCATTACACAAGTTTTGAATTAACTAGTTTAATTCAACAAAAATAATAAAAATGTGAACAAAAATTTTCAAATCTGTACTTTTAACAAATGATAGCATTATATTCAATGTATTTGAATTCCAATTAAAATCGAAAAATTCCCATATTATTGAAAAATCTATATTCGAATATAAATACAACATATATATAGTATATATACAACACTTCTCTATTGGTTTATTGGAAGCGATTTTCAAATTTCTTACAATTGATAGAAAATTATTTAAATAAATAAACATTTTAAAATGTTCTAATCAGAGTCCGCAAAGGACCAGGTTGTTGGGTAAGGCTGGAAAACATGTTTCGAGTAAACGATACAATAGGCTATACATGACGAACATGGTAAATGGTAGAAATGATGTAAAATTTTAAAAACTCAAATTTTAAAGGGGAATTGCAAAAATTTGATGATTTAAGTTATTAAAATTTTGGATACCATTAACCCTGTTCATCATGTATAGCCTATTTTATTATATACGCAAATTTTGATTTTAAGTAATTTAAGTATAGTTTTAGTTTTATTTCATCACTAATTCTATCAGTAAATCAAAAATTTATTTATTTAAATAATTTTCAATCAGTTGTTAGAAATTTGAGGAAATTATTATTGAATTTTATGAAACATAAACTTTCATTAAATAAAGACTAATAGAAAGTCATTGAGGAATAAATTCATCAATTTAAAACACTCAAAAAGTTAATTGGCCCTTTTTGGATGGTTTTTATGGTGTGGTGCTTCAGTTAAACTCCAGTGCATTGCAACCAAGTCTACCCTTTTTTACAACATTGCTTTCGAGACAATTTACTTATTCTGAGCGCATATCAACAAAATTAACTTAAAATTGAGTGAAAAGAAGAAAACTTTTGTAACTCATATCAAATTTCTTGGTATTTATTTTAGAAATTAGTGCAAAAGTGGTCATAAATAATGCGCTGAAAAAGTTAATGTTTGGGTCCATTAGACTTGAAGACAATTTGGTCCAAAAGTTTACCTAAAATTCAACAAACGTTTTAAGCGTTTCAATATTGCGAATCATTTAGCAAAGAGTGCCATAACAACACTGGCTGTTTATGTCTGTGCTCTCAATGTTTTTGAGCGCTCACTCTTCTCTTGTGTGCAAATGAGAGATTGATTCGATTAAATGAGAAGTGAAAATATATTTGATATCAGTATCAAAACAATTACAATAATGCGCTCAAACTTTATGTATGGCTTCGGACTATAAATCTTAACGAATATTTGCAGCAAAAATATTACGTGAAATGAATACAAAACAGAATATCGTTTGAATGGCAGACAAGCCGTCGCTCTAATTATTTGTAACTGTTTTCACTAATACCAGTCAAATGCTTTCACAGCAATCCATTGCAATACAGCCCCACTGTTGAACAGTTTCTACACAGAATTGCACTCATTCTCCAAATGATTGCTCTCTTTTATAATTGAAAGGCTTTTTTGCGATAAGTATTTCTTTCTTCAAATTCTTTGGTTCAATGTTTCAAAAAATTGAGATAATATTCAAAATTGAGCCGAATTTTCACTAATATTCTTCTTCGATAATTGAATTACTTTTCAAATCTAATTTTTATGCAAATTAGAGCCGAAAATCAAATTCACT
>JAQFXL010000888.1:0-15549 GCA_034693445.1 Edwardzetes edwardsi | reverse complement strand
TAAGTGTAATCGGAGTAAGATCGATTTAATTTGTGGTATTAAGACTTCAAATTAGTAAACTTATGACGTTATAAAAGATTCACCTAGTTCTAATTGGAAATATTAATTCAAATATCAGTCAAATTACACTCATATTATGACCTAGAACATGACATTGAGATAAAAGTTCAATTTTCTCATTCTTCAGCTACACTTGAATTTGACTGATATATTCTCAACACTTACTCCACATTGAATGGCGATTAAAATTTTTTGAACTTTTCAAATAAGCTCATTTTTCCAATTCACCTTGTCATCAAATCTTAATCACAATAATCTTGGCAATTTTGATAGTTATAATAATGAGTATTCAAAAATTTTATTTTCAAACCCATTATTTGTTTTTATCAATTACATTAAAAATTGTGCTTGATAAATAAATTTCTGAGTTCACCAAGTAATAAATGTTGTCTTGATTATATTCCAATGATGTCTTCACAGGTCATTTAATTCTACGAAAACGCGGCACAAATTTTCTTAAATACTTCATTTGAAAAGTGAAAGCAATTGTAAAATAATAGGTGATATGGTCTGCGAGGCTGAGACAGGTCATTAATTCTGTCCATGGTCATATTAAGTATGCATTTGTCCAAAACCCTGGCAATAAAAATTTTTCTTCGTTGTTTCATCTTGCACATTTTAAATTAATATAATTCAAACTTACTTGTTTATTTTAGCAAACATTCCGGGTCGACGGTGAGGCCCAAACCTGGTTAAATCCACGGTATAGTTGCAATTTGAGTTTATTTTGAACCAGAGTGCTTGATGAGGTGCGTACCACTGCCACGGTATTTGCACTTTATACAAAATATTAGCTTGTTCACTTGATGGACATTCTAAACCGTCTGTCCACTGTCCGGTCTGATCAGCAGTTGAACCACCCATGTAAACTGTGTTGATTTGCTTGTTTTCTGCCAATTCATTTCCAGGATAACTTTGGCCAATTGAACTCAAAGAAAAGAATAAAACTGAGCCCAAAATTATGAACTTGAACATTTTGAATGAATTTTCTTTAAGATTCACGAATGCATTAAATAAGACAAAACTAACGATTATATAGAAATATTTTACCCTTTGTTCTCTTCCGAAATTTATCATTGGTAATTAAATATTTTAATTTTATTTGCTTATAAAGTTTTACATTGATTTCTGGATATCACCTAGCTACAACACTAATTTAGAAATTGCTTATTGTTGTTAACAATTTATGACCAGTGATGCCCAAGAGGGGGATATAACCCAAATACTCCAATGATATTTAGACTCGAGGTACCCCCTCAAGCGCCGGACTATAGATAGATACTAGGTCTGTGGACGTTTCAAAATTATCTTTCACTACCCCATTCCTCCCTTCAAGTTGGAAAAAGTAGGCCATGGAGGCAGAAAAATGGGAAATTTTGATGAAAACCAGCAAAAAAAGATATTCAAAATTTTGCTGCTTAAATTCCCCCTCCCAAAAAAACTATGCTTACCCTTTATCCCTCCTTAAACAATTTTCGGTAACTCGCTGAGATAGGGTACCTTGGGCATCACTGATTTATGACCATGAAAAGTTGGTGTTTGTGAAGTTATTCGATGTAATCAGGGTTTTAATCGTTTTATTTAATAATAAAGTTGAATATTAATTCAATTTATAAAGTTCCTGGAAGTTTGAGAATTGACTAGATCAAACACTACACCAATGAAAGTATCATGCATAATTTTAGCTAGATAATAACATTTTTATTTTCAAGGCTGAAATGATAACGATATGAATTAAACATCAAATATAGTAGTAAAACAATAACCAGGATATATTTGGAATAAAATGATTATTGAATAATAAGGAGTATTTAGAAAAAAGATTAATATAAAGCGTTAATTGTTTTCATGAAAATTTGTCACAAATTTTATCGAATACTTCATTAGAAAAGTGAATACAATTATAAGAGAAAAGATTATATGATTTGCGCGGCCGACTCATGTCATCAATCCTACCGATCGGAATATGGACTTCGCACTGATCCACCACTCTAGCGACACAAACCTTGCTCATAATATATGATATCTTGCATATTTTTTGATTAAACTTACGATTTAATTTTAGCGAACCTCCCGTTGCGAAGCCGCGCACCTGCCCAGGTTAAATCCACTGTGTAATCACAATTTGAGCCTGTTTTGAACCAGAGTGCCTGGTGAGGCGCCCACCATGTCAAAGGTGTTTGTACTTTATACAAGATTGTAGCTTGTTCGCTTGGCACACATTCAGGCCCAGTTGTCCATTGTCCTGTCTTATCAGAACGACCACGGTAATTGTTTTGGATTTGCCTGTTTCCAACCAACTCATATTCGGGGTAACTTTTGCCAAATGAGCTGCAAATTAGGAATAATAATGTACCCAAAATAATGTACTTGAACATTTTAAATAAACTTTCCTTAAGATTCATATGTGAAGAACATCAGGTTTTGATCAATACTTATATGAATTAGCAACAAATTGAGTTCATTGAAGCAGAAAATGGGGAAAATTTTTAATTATATAGAAGTGTTTTACCCGTTCGATACGAAATTTATTTATTTTTAATCGATATTTCAATTTGATTGTTAAGTTTAAAGCAAATGAAAAATTTTATAATTTGCTGAGCTTTACCTAGCTGATGATTCTACTGATTATATCCCTGCATGTTGATTTTAGCGATTTGAAAAAGCGACCTTGATATATTATTTAATTTAATCTTGTCTTTAATCATATAATAGAATATCAATAAACAATAAGCCAAATAATCTTGTTCATCTCTGGTTCGTCATTGTGTTACGTCTAGTTAAAAATATAACAAAATTTAACAAGGAAATGTTTGCAGGATAGTAATGAAAAGCAAAATATTGAGACAATCAAACACCAAACAAACCTTAATTGATCAATATTGTACAGGTACATAATAAATCATTTTTATCTACTTATCAATAGTAAACAGTCTAATCAAAAAGAAAATTAGCAAGGTGGTCGCTTAATTTGTTCTATATTTATATTAAATGAATGTTTAATAGCAACCATCTTGGTCAGTCCTAAAATATTTGTTTACGCGGAGAAACAAAAAGAAAATTGTTTTTCGTTTGAAATGAATTTTGAGAAAAAGGATGTTTTGAAAAATTTCTTCTGAAAATAGATAATTTGTTGCGATATTACAAAATAAATAGTAATTCAACGCTAAGGTATGAAATGTTTATACATATATGTATGTATAGATGTGTATAATTAATTAATGCAAATATATTTAAACCGGGTGTTATTTGCTTTTTTACACGAATATAATCAAAAATAAAAATGTATAAAACAATTGTTTTCTTCTCCGTTTTCATCTACAATCTATCATGGGCATTTTCACCATGTTTGATAAACAAGACGATAGAATTGATCCCGGTTGATTATTCAAAGCACCCAGTGATTACATCAAACTTACCACGTTCGGATTTGACCTCATCCCTACTCAGTTATGACTGGGCGGATATCTCGTGAGACCTCTTTTAGTTTTAAGGAAATACCCTGATCGAATCGTACTATTGGTGATTTAACTTAATGTTATTTACCAGTCACGAATTGGACAGGCTAACTGAATTATATAAACCACGCATTCAAATGTCCGCCAGTATTCCTGATTACTTACCACCAAATTCTGTGCTAGATGCTTTGGAGAATATAGCACATAATAGAACTAATCCTGATTCTTACAAGATACATCAATATGCAAGAGGAAAAGTAAGCCACAAGTTGTAGTTAATTCAATCAATATATTAATCTAGATGAAACTTGACTAAATATTCAGGGTCATCCACATCTGGTTTCAATAGTAGCAAAATTCTTCACTCAGTTGATGGGCCGTACAATTGATCCCTTCAAAGAAGTGTTTGTAACTATGGGTGCATCAAACGCATTGGATCTTGCTGCTAGGGCATTTTTGAATCCAGGAGAGGAAGTGATTCTTTTTGAGCCTTTCTATCTAATGGTTAAGACTTCTATTGAGAATGCTCGTGGTAAACCAGTGTATGTGCCGCTTAGAATAAAAAACGGAACGACTGGTGAAAATTCAAATGACTGGACATTCGATGAAAGAGAACTGGAGTCGAAAATTAATCGTAAAACTAAAATGATCTTGCTCAATAACCCCAACAATCCAACGGGAAAAGTGAGTTTTGTTATGTTTCAAAAATTGATTTAACTTGATAATGAAATTAATAGGCCTTCACAAGCGAAGAACTCAGGTTCATAGGTCATCTTGCTGAAAAAAATAATCTTGTTATTGTATCAGACGAAGCCGGACTCTGGTACCAATACGATAAGCCTGGTCATATTTACATTGGTAATCACTCGCTTAATGTCATTTAATATAATAACTTTAAACTTCCAATTAACCTAGCTTCATTGCCTGGATTATTCAAAAGGACGGTTACAATAAATAGTGGGTCAAAAATGTTTAGTAATTCTGGTTGGAAAATAGGCTGGGCTATTGGACCGGAGGACATGCTGTGGGCTATGGATGCCTTGAGTGAAACGAGTCTTCGTGCCGTTCCCACCCCTTTACAAATTGCGTACGCAATGGGTTTGGAAATAGAGCTCAAGAAATACGATTCAAACGACTCGTATTGGAAACTATTGAATGAGAAGTCATTAAAGACAAGGAATAAATTGGTTTCAATACTGAAGTCTATCGGCGCAGATGTTATTGTGCCCACTGCTGGCTACTGTCTTGTGGCCAACTTTACCCGACTGGCTGATCAAATAGACCTGTCCTCTGAAACAGACTGCAGACCAGGAATCAGATTCTTGACATTCCTTATGAAGAAAGGGGTAAATATTGTTTGCAAATCACTCGCTATAATCATATAATAATCTCATCCTTTAGATTGCAGTCAATCCAACCTCTCTATACTATGGACCTCAGAATTTATGGCGGACTGAATATATGGTCAGAATAACGAATATGAAGGCCATGAAAACAATCGAAGAGTTTGAAAAAGTTATCAGAACACTATTCAAAACAATTTAAACAAATGTAACTAGCTCAAAATTGAGGGATTCACAAAAACATCAAAAAAGGTTGAATCAAATGATAAATTTATTCAAATGTTTTTAAAATAAAAATTCTTCAAAATTACAGAGACTTTAATGAAGTAATTATTTTATTAATTAATTGATTTAATTATTAATGTGTTTTAATTATTAATTAATATTAATATCAAAAGCTATTAAATTTCAAATATAAGACAAAATTTTAATTAAAGTTATTTTGAGGAAATGATGTGGACTTTTATTTTATACTTTATTTGTTTGTCAATAAATGTATCCTGGTTACTCGAAGTAACAAATCCAAGTCCACTTAAACAGCAAGATTATTCAAATGGACCTCTTCTGACATCAAACTTAACCAGGTCTGACAAAGCGGCGCTCACAACCAAATTCAACTGGAATGATTTTGCGTAAATCAATAACTAATTGACCTACATTTTGAAATTAAACTTGATATTCAAGCTTAGAGAAAGAGGAACTAGAGGAAAGGTATCCACCAGAAATTGATGTCAGTTTTGGAACGCCAAGCTATATGCCGGCTGAAACTATGGTAAAAGCCCTAGCTGAAGTGGCTAACAATCAAAGTCACGAATCATCCTGGAAAATTCACCAGTATACTAGATCAACGGTAAAAGCGTGGTTTAAAACAAAAAGTACTAGATGATTGATTGATTTTCAGGGTTATCCACGTTTGGTCAAAGCTGTGGCTGATTTTTATGGGCCTCTCATGAAACGCAATTTAGACCCCATGAGAGAGATTCTGATTACTGCCGGATCACTCAATTCACTCGATTTTACAGCCAGGGCATACATCAACCCGGGAGATGAGATCATAATATTCGAACCCTTCTATTTTAACTACAGAAACCTTATGAGCCTGGCTGGTGGCAAAATAGTACCTGTATCTCTTAAGATCAAAAACGGCGCTTCCGGTCTTAGTTCTAATGATTGGACTTTTGATAAAAAAGACTTGGAATCAAAAGTTAGCAAGAAAACTAAATTCATCTGGCTCAATAACCCCAACAATCCAACGGGAAAAGTATCGAAGAATTTATATTATAATTTTTTGACCAAGGAGAATAATTTTTGATTAAATAATTTATCAAAGGTTTACACTACGGAAGAGCTGACAATCATTGGCGAAGTGGCCACGAAGAACGACCTACTTATCCTTGCTGATGAGGCAGCACAGTGGTATATTTATGATGAGCCGCAACACACAAGAATAGGTAAAATAAAAATGTCACACATCTAATAAAATACCATGATTATGCTTTTTAGCAACACTACCTGGTTTATTTGAAAGGACCATAACACTAACCAGTGGTGGAAAGACGTTCAGCAATACGGGCTGGAGAATTGGGTGGATTATAGCACCTGAGAAACTGTTATGGCCGATGGCCTCAATAATTAACCCAGGCTTGTGTTCCATCTCCACTCCGATGCAAATGGCGTTCGCGATAGCAATGGAATCCGAGGCAAAAATGTTTGGAACTCCTGAATCACATTTCATTAAAGTTCAAACCAAAGCCAAGAAATCGAGGGATCTTTTAGTTTCCACTATGAAAAAGATTGGCGCGGATGCGATATTTCCAAGTTCTGGTTACTGTGTAGTCGTCAACTTCACCAAGCTGATTGATCAAATTGACCTCACCCAATATAAAGACCCAAGACCCGGGTTAACCCTGCATAATTATTTACTGCTGAAAGAGGTGAGATTTCCTTATCTAAAGGATCCTAATCTAAATCTAACCAAACCTTATTTCAAATAAAGCTGATTAAACCTTGTTTATAAAATTAATGTAACCATTGTTTCTATATTTTGTGCTTTCTTAGAAACTATCAACATTTCCAATGGCACTCTTCTATACCGAGCAGAATATGTGGCAAGCTGAGTACACTCTTAGGTTCACCCTTTTCAAAACTGAGGAAACTTTCAAAAAACTGGATGAACTGTTGCCAAAGGTTTTCAAACCTGTTGGTAAAATTTAAACATGTTAATGTGTTGCCTGTACTTGTACTTGATTATTTATGTGAAATTAATAATTTGAAATAAAAATTGCTCGTTTAAACAGAAGTTTTATTATTTTAATAAGGTTATCCTCAGTTTTATTGAGTTTTATAAAATATACTCTGAACCAACTTGGTCATAATTGATTCAATTGTATGCATTAAACAATTAATTATGAATTCCAGATATTCTTTCAATAAACAGATGAACAGAATTTGTTATAATTTCTGTCCTTTGAATATCAAAAGCTATAATCAATAACCTTATTATTAATTACATCAGTAACTGTTCTTGCATTGAATGCCTTCACTTGTCACTGTGTGAACACATTTCCCTAATGATTATCATGGTCATAAATGTAATTAATATTGATTTTGCAACCAATTGGTAGAAACAATTTCAAGATTATTAATATTTCTACTATTGGTGTCAATAATGGGTTTATATTAGAGCCGAAAAATATCTCTAAAATAAGTAAAAAATTAAAATCAAATAATTAAATAATTTTAATAATTAATTAGTTTTTATATATAAAAGACTATTGAATCGCAAAAATTACAAAATTTCTACGAAAATGATTTTCACATCAATTTTATTATTCATTTCGCAAATAATAAATGTGTTTTTACCAACACGTTATCAATGTCAGTCTTCCGACCTACCAAGTCCACTCAAACAGATAGATTATTCACAACGACCTCTTATAACATCAAACTTACCTCGGTCGGACAAGGCAGCGATCAGAACCAAATTCAACTGGAATGATTTTGGGTAAAATGATTAAACTTTGAATTTATTCTTAAATCGCACTTGATAATTTAAGCTTAGAGAAAGAGAAGCTAGAGGAAAGGTATCCACCAAAAATTGATGTCAGTTATGGAACACCAAGCTATATGCCGGCCGAAACTATGCTGAGAGCCTTGGTTCAAGTGGCTGACAATCAAAGTGACCGGACATCCTGGGAAATTCACCAGTATACTAGATCAACGGTAAAAGCGTGGTTTATAGCATGAAAAGTACTAGATAATCAATTGATTGATTTTCAGGGTTATCCACGTTTGGTCAAAGCTGTGGCTGATTTTTATGGGTTTCTCATGGAACGCGATTTAGACCCCATGAGAGAGGTCCTAATTACTGCCGGATCACTCAATTCACTAAACACAGCAGCTAGGGCGTTTATCAACCCGGGCGATGAGGTCATAGTGTTTGAGCCCTTCTATTTTGATTACAGAAACTTCATAACGCTTGTCGGCGGCAAAATGGTGCCTGTGCCTCTCAAGGTGAAAAAAGGAGCCTCAGGTCTAAGTTCTAATGACTGGACTTTCGAGAGAAAAGACTTAGAGTCAAAAATTAGTAGAAAAACTAAATTGATCTGGCTCAATAACCCCAACAATCCAATAGGAAAGGTATTATTTAGATTTTGATTCAATAAAGTAATAATTTAATAAAAATTTTGACCAAGCAATGAAATTGTTAATAAAATAATTTATCAAAGGTTTACACTAGGGATGAGCTGACAATCATCGGCGAAGTGGCCATAGACAACGATCTGCTCATACTCTCTGATGAGGCAGCACAGTGGTATATTTATGATGAGCCCCAACACACCAGAATAGGTGAAATAATAATTCAATGATTAAAATCTATCACAATTCCATAAACGATATTTTATAGCAACTTTACCTGGATTATTTGAAAGAACCCTAACTCTTACCAGTGGTGGGAAGACGTTCAGCAATACAGGCTGGAGAATAGGATGGGTTATAGCACCAGAGAAACTTTTATGGCCAATGGCAACGATTATCAACTCAGGCATGGCTTCTATCGCCACTCCGATGCAAATCGCGTTCGCGATAGCAATGGAATCCGAGGCCAAAATGTTTGGAACTCCTGAATCACATTTCATTAAAATTCAAACCAAAGCCAAGAATTCGAGGAATCTTTTAGTTTCCGCACTGCAGAGAGTCGGCGCAGATGTGATAGTTCCTACATCTGGTTATTGTGTAATCGCTAACTTTACTAAGCTGATTAATCAAGTTGACCTCACCGAATATACAGACCCAAGGCCAGGGTTAACCTTCTTTAAATATTTGTTTATAAAAGAGGTGATATTTCCTAATTTGCTTATCAGTGATGCCCAAGGTACCCGACCTCAGGGGTTACCGAAAAAAATTCAGTAGGGTGGGGAGAGGGGTGGGTCAAAAAGAAGAGCTCCAGCCGAGAAATTTTTAGGAGCAAAATATTTTCTTGCTCATTTTTATCAGAATATCAAAATTTTCTGCCTCAATGTCGTACTTCTTCCAACTTTGGAGGAGGGGGAGAAGTAGCAGATATTTTCAAAACTTTCACAGATCTAGTATCTATTCATAGTCCGACTTTGGTGGGTGTGGGGAAGATATTGTCTTCGAAAAAACTAGGACAACCTCGAGCCTAGAAATCTAAGTGGGTTTCGCGCTATTCCCCCTTGGGAATCACTGATTGCTTTGTAAATAAATGTAACAATTGTTTCTATTTTTTGTAATTTTTAGAGACTAGCGACATTTCCGATAACTCCCCTCTATAGCGAGAAGAATATGTGGCAAGCTGAATATACTCTCAGATTTACTAATTTCAAAAATGAGGAAACTTTTAAACAATTGGATGAGTTGTTACCAAAAATCTTTAAGCCTAATGGGATATTATGAACATAAGTGTTCGGACCTGATTATGTACAAGCAAAACAAAGGATTGAAATAAAACTCGCTCATTTTTAAAACTCCCAGTTGTTAATTATCTTTATAATTCAATAAATATAAACAGGTTTTCATAATTATCTACTTCAAACTACCTTGTTGATAATTTAATCGACTGCCGGAAACTATTGCAGAATTTTCTCTTATATTGTTATCAATAATAAGTTAATCTAAAAGTGTGCCCGAGATAAAAATGGTTGCCATATACACCTGATTAACTCAAATGAGACATTTGTTGTCAACAAGTATTTTGTGTATAAATCTTTGTGTTGTGAACTCAGTCGATATCCAGTCATAAATTGAATATCTTATTTATCTCTTGGATTATAATCTTGTTATATTTTTGTCCGTCACACTCTGCTATTTTTACCCATGGAGCATATTAGGATGCATCTAGCATTCGTATGTCTTGTATGCCATTTATTGCTGGAAGAGAAAGCATGATAATTACCAAGAATGGTATGCATGTTAACTGTAGGCTTATGATTGAGTATGAGCAAGATAATTGTTTCTAGAATGAGAAAATTCTATATTCTATCAGCTTTAACCTTCCGTGCGTACTTTGGAAGAAACATCGGCCAACAGCACTTTGAAACTCAATAGAAAATTTAGAAGTTACTTGATAAATATTTTAGCAATGCCTCGAGTATGACTAGCAACAAAAGAACCAAGAATAATTTTAATGATAACTAGTTATAATTAAATTAATGATTGGTCCATTGATCCTCCACAATACACAAAACGCGAGTTTTTCACCAAACATGCGAAAGGTTAATCCAAAACCTGAATACAGATTTCATTCCAATTCCACTAAGTTTTTAATGACAAATATTAAGTAATATAATATTTATGTGCGAGCAAGATCATTTAATAAATATCAATACAGTTTTATTCATAAAATATAAAATTTTTCTGACAATAGCGTCAACAGTATATAAACACTTGTATTTTACTCGACAATTTGACCTTGCTGATATCAGAAATTCCAATTTAATTATTGAATTAATGAAATACAAAACTAAGCTATGTCACTTTGTTATTACACTGAATCCTGTGCCTTGAATAAAGATATACGACGTGTAGTATAGTTTCTTGAAATTCTGTTCAATCATCTTGTTCATTTGATTTTGAAAATATTGAAACGAAAGCCAAACAATTTTAATCTAAATTTGTTATTCAAATATTTGGAAAACAGATTGCAATTCAAAACTCATAATAAAGTAAAAGAAATTTGATTGACATTTATTACAGTAGGAGCTCAATGGTGTCCCTTCCTATGCTGTCCTTTGTCCGCAGCCGCTGTCCTCCAAATACAAATGCATTTCTAATTTGCATCAATGTTTGAAAGCTTGAAAATATAAATGGAGATTATGCTAGCTTACCCTACCATATACTAGCTCAATTATGCCCCTCAATTTGCCCATAAACATCCAAGGAAACTATCGAGCTTATACTGTATAAGTTGTCAAGCTAAATTCAGTGACAATATGTGCCAAAAGCAGACTTTTAATTTGAAACTATTTTGAATCTATTTTTAACATTTAATTAAAATCTATTATTCAGTTATATTTGAAAATACTTTTTAATCGCAAAGTGTTTAGTCAATAATGAAAAGCCTATTAATCTTAGCGCTTGTTATTATGAGCATGGTATATTTTTGCAATTCGCTCGAAGTTAAATTCAAATATCAAAAAGTCAAGGAAAATGGTAGATCAATCAAAATCAGTTGCACCTATAAACTCAAGAAGAAGGAGTCATTTTTGAACATGACTATTGCCAAGGATAAGCAGCCATTCTACAAATATACAAGTCTAACAAGTAAGTCACTTTACCATGTTCAGATTAATTGTTAACCTCTTTTTATGGAATTTTTTCCTGGAAGGTCCCACTTTTACGAGCGTATTCGGGATCAATCAAATCGATATGGTATCAAACGGTAAACTTATTATTCCCAACATTAATAAGACTACATATGGACGGTATGACTGCACTGTTTGGACCACCAGAAAACACAAAACGGAGGGCCAAAAGATCAATGGTAGTCAGTCGATGGCAGTTAGCTGTGCAATGCTGGCACTTGCCTTGGTTATCTTTTCTTTTTTCAAACACAGTATAATCTCAATATAAAGAACTCAATTAAATCTCTTTATGTTATGAATCAAATCCTAAAACAATGTAATAGAAATCAATGCTATTCTATGAACAATCAATTTTAAACAGTAATCAAGTTTTATGACAAACTTTCATAGCATGAATAAAAGTGAACTGAGTATAAAACGAACTTATATCAAATTTATCCTAACAAGCTGAAAATGTTATTTTATATTCAATCGAATGAGTTGAAAGAGAATTTAACATAATAACAGCTTTCTCATTTGAATTTGCAATCATATAAACCAGGTTTTCAGTTCAGAACTAGTATAAAGTGGAGATAAACTGTAACCGACACTATCAGTGGCATTGTTATCCAGCCAAATCAGTGATCTTATATCTGATAAATAAACTTAACAATGAAAAATTGTGACTAACAATGTAATAATAGATAACCTTGGTTAGTACCATAGATACATTGTTTTTTTTCACAAAAGCCACTTTTGAAAATATTTTGCTCAGAAAAGTATGAATTGAAAAATGAAAACGCAATTAATCCCAGCGTTTATAGTGATAATGAGCTTGGCACATTTTTGCCACTCTTTAAAAATGAATTTCACTTACAGTCCTCTTATTAAGGATAAATCGGCAATAGTCATGAATTGTTCGACTAATTACCAAGATCATTCATTCACCAGTTTGAACATCACAAAGGATAACAATGAAATCTATAGTTTCTCCTATCGAAATGTGCTTGGTAAGTCTTATATTGAGTCTAATAACATAATATATTTAAGCCCTGTGTGATTTTGAAAGTACCGTCCATTCATACCACTACCGGAGTGAAGAACATCACAACTAAGGGGTACAGGCCTGGGGCATTCATGATCGGAAATATCACCAAGCAGACAAGTGGATATTATAACTGCAGTGTTTTCTCTGTCTTTAGAAGTGTAAAGACAATAAATTCAACAAGGTTCTACCTCACTGTTAATTGTGGTAATTCAATGGCAACAAGTTATCTGCTCTTTGTAGTTGCCTTGATAATTTTCTCAATTTGAAAATGAACTTTAAATTTGTAATTCTGTTAATAAAATAGTTGTTGATATCAATAAAAAGGGTAATTTATAAATTTAAATCTGAGCTTGGCCATCGACCTTGGACTATTTACTCATCAAGTCAAAGGTGCTTGGTGGCTGTAAATTGAGCCAATAAGTGAAAATCAAAAGTTTGTTATAAATTTTCAAACACTTAATTCACTACTCAATTAAGGTATGAAAGGTGTTTGCATAACACTGATATTCAGGGGGTATTTTTCTATTTGCAGATGAGCTTGATCACCAAAAGTTCTGTTTTGCCCATCAAAAATAATAGCCAGAAGATTTGGGTTAGATTTAAAAATACTTGAGAATGAGATCCGAAAAACCAACACATTTTGACATTGAAATGAGCCATAGTAGTGATCATGGTCTATTTCGATCGATATCAAAAGGACACCCCTTTCAGCAGCAGTAGAATAGAATACTTTCTATGTTTCATAATATAAGAATTTAATCTGAAGTTATTTCATTTCAAGTAAGAGTTGCAAGTTACTCAATCAGATAACAATAATTACAATGCTATTTTATGAATCATAAGTTTTGACCTTGATCACTTTGAAGATATTTTAGTTGTAAGCTTTTTTGTTGCCAAACAGATCGCAATTTTTATACTTAGTAGAGGTATAAGTCATCGATCAATAGATTTTTGATAAGATGTAAGATATATTTGAGTATATATTTGAGTCGAGTATAATTCAAATATCATATCTGCCTTTATATTGAATAACGAACTTCGATAACAAAAGTATTGTGTTTTTGCAATAAAATATATTTTCGAAAGAATTTTGTTGAGAAAGTGGTGATAATAATGAATACGCCATTAAATTCAATTATAATTATTTTGAGCTTGGCATGTTTTTGCCATTCGCATTATCCGCTAGACGTGATATTCAATTGGAAAATAGAAAAATCATCTTTGTTCGTGAATTGTTCGACCAAATACGATGACAGCTCATTCAATAAATTGGATGTGACCAAGGACAATGTGGAGATCTATAGTTATACATATCTCACTAAGAATCGTAAGTATAAAATAACCATGTTGTTTTATTAAAAAACTAATAATTGATTTTGAAAGAGCCAAGCACTCATACTACCAGAGGTGTGAGTAATATCACAACCAAGTGGTTTAAACCTGGCCAATTTTTGATCAGCAATATCACCAAGCAAACAAGTGGATGGTATAAATGTCAAGTAATGTCTTCAAATAAAATTGAACAGAGATTCAGCTCAAAAGCTGAATACATCAATAGTAGTAGTTCCACGACATTTAACTATTCGCTTATGACACTTGCCTTGGTTATTTTCTCAGCGTTCAAATCAATTTGAACTTTGAATTATTGATAAATTTGATAAATAAAATGTACTTTTCTTCAAAAAATATTTTTCATTCAAAGTGTTACTTGAAATTAATACTTGAAAGCTCTATCTGTGTAACCATGGTAATATTTATGAGTTTACAAATCATAAATAAGATAGGCGTTCAAAAAGTTCGACAATAATAATAAAACTCAATAAAAATATCTTCATTTATATAATAGACTGAAAAAACAATTTCGTTCATAAACTGTTTGATAAATTGCAAGATGAAGTTGCTCATATTTGTTTGTCTCAACTTGTGCATGATATTTTCCTGTCACACTTTGAATGTGACATTCAACCACGAATTCTTCAAGCAAAATTCGTCAATTTTGATTGATTGTTCGTTTAAGCTGGATAAAAATGAAATCTTTTCCAACATGAGCATCACCAAGAATTCCACACAATTCTACAGTTATACAAATAAGAGCAGTGGTGAGTAAAACTAACTAGGATAAAGAATTCCTAACAATTTTTTTCAAAGTGTATAATTTCACGAGCGTTCCCGGTGTGAGCAAAATCAACCATGTTAAACTTGGCAAGTTTGTTATTCCCAACATTAATAAGACAACTAATGGATGGTATGAATGTGGTGTTTGGTCTAATGCTACACACAAATCAACCAGGGCCAATATCAATGGCACTCAGACTTTATCAATGAGTTATTCAATTGTAGCAATGTCCTTGCTCTTCTTTTCTATTTTCAAATAGATTCAAATATTTGAATCATGAAATTTAAGGTCAATTCTAATCATTTGATAAAATAATTTGTTTACTCATTTGTTTTCTGAATAAATAATGAAATTCTAGAATCAAACAATTGATCAGATTTGGCGAAAGGTTAGTTTCTTCACTATTTTATAGCAAAAGACATTCAACAGTAATGTATCTAGTAAATTTGATCAAGAACTTTTCTACCCACTAAACCATGTTTGTTTGCTAGGATATTTTCTTGGTCTTTGAAATATTTTTGAAACAACCTTCAAATAAATTCTCATTGTTTTCAACATTTAATTATTTGAAATAAAATGAAAACTATTTGTTTACTCATTTGTTTTTAGAGTATATAATAGAAACGCAAGAAATTAATTATTTAAAACATCTATTAATTGGCACCAAATTGAATGTCGTAGTTATTCTTGAAACTGATCTCTACATCAATGGCTGTAATCA
>JAQFXL010000887.1:0-15550 GCA_034693445.1 Edwardzetes edwardsi | reverse complement strand
GAGAGAGAGAGAGAGAGAGAGAGAGAGACCGAATCCCAAAAGGATTGGTTGGCTTGTTATCACTGTTAAGCAGTACTGGAGTTGAGGAGCCGCAAAAAAAGCTTTGCAGATATGCACATACAGCTTACCTTTGGGGAAATCATAATTTTGCACTGCCTTTTGCCAGAACACAACACTTCTCTTCATTTGCAGAATTTTTTCGTTCCTTTTTTCAATATATTTTTTACTGAAGAGTTGGTGAAAATATTGAAGAGTTTAATATGCGATGAGAGAGAGAGAGAGAGAGAGAGAGAGAGAGAGAGAGAGAGAGAGAGAGAGAGAGAGAGAATGGTTTGACTAATGCCTTGAATTTGAAAATATTATTAATGAAAAATGTTGGTTATAGTAGTGGTGCTCTCTTATCGATATTAATAATTCGCACACCTTTTATCATATGATATATGTGTTAACACCCACTCCTTCAGTACTCATTTATCGTGAGCCAACTCAACTGATAAGTGGTAACTGATGTGAGACATATTTTTTCACTAAATACCTACACTTCTATGTCATCGTATTATGCATTGAATACAACATTCAAATGATTCGCTGATTTCGGGGAATATTTAGCCATTAATTCGATTTTCTCTTCGCTTCCAAAGAAAAACAAGAAATCGATAAGAAATTCATTTTCACTTCATTTCTATACTTTTAATAAACTCTCCCTTCGATTGAATATTAATTTCAATACAAAATTAAGAAATGACTATAAATTTATTGAAAACAAATAAATTTTTGTGGAAGAGTTTCAAGGGAATCACCATATCATGGGATCCCTTTTCTCTGATTTCCTCCTGGATTTCCTTATTTTAAGCCCTTAAGCCCATATGGTTCAGTTTCCATATATTTATTTCCTTGGAGATTCACATAGGCTTTCCTTAACTCTTTGATTTCTCCAGAGATTGTCCATTGATTGAACTCATTTTAACAATTAATACTTTGAGTCACACTTCCTTTTCCTGTCTACCAGGAAAAAAGAGGAGACTCTCAACACAATCGTATTTATTTCTTCCTCGGACTTAGAACTGAAAACTTTTCTTCGAAATCAATATTTCTTCTATTATTTGATTTCATCCATATTTTAATTGAAGACAAGAATAATATGTAAAAATATATAAATAATTTAATATTAAAGTCATTTCTTCATAGTTTATATTACTTTTAATTTGGATTTCATGACAACATATAATTAAAGTACATTTAAAATAATTTCTTTTCTCTTCTTTATTCTTACAGTTTATTACTTTGACCTCAAAAAGTAATTTTCCGAAAAATATAATTAGTTCTCAAATATTTTTTTTAATAAATCAAAATATTCTTGAATTTCACTATTCTTTAAGTTCTTAATCATTTCAAAAATACCCAGAATATTATTACGCTTATTAAATGACAAAATTATCGGAAAAATATTTATTCAGTAATTATTATATTCGGGATATTTTATTCATTGAGATTAAGATTGATCGGAGAGAATGGCGTTTCAATGAAAACCTCAATGTCTTGTCTGATGAATGCATTGACAAAAATAAGTCACAAATAAGACCGGAGTCATAGCTTTGCTCAGACACTGACTGAAGAACTACAGTAGTGACTACAGTAACGGCAGCAGTGCTCAAGTCTTGTGCTTCAATTGCATTGCGGCACAAAAATCCATACATAGATCCAGTTTGCCATACGATCTAAACCCTCGGGAATAGGCTTTTCGTCGAATACTGTCGTATAATTTGCATGTGTTTTGCCACTACTGAGACATACCTATGGAAGTGCACGCGTTTTCATTTCTATGGTATCCGTTGGTTACCATTTCCCAGATGACATACTCACAGATATGTGTTTAATAAATAAATTCTCCAACTTTTTCTGGATAAGATATGCAGCTTTCAATCGTATCTCTCGGGAGCAAAGAGTTCTCTTTCTCTCTCCCATTCTCTCCCCTTTGTAAATATCTTAACCCTCTCTCGGCCATAAAGAGAAGAGAGGATAGGCTGATGGGAAATACATAAAGATGCATAGATTTTGTCAGAAAATGAATTACAGAACCTGTAAAGGAGAGACTTTGAGGTCTCTCTCTCTCTCTCTCTCTCTCTCTCTCTCTCTCTCTCTCTCTCTTCACTTTTTAGAGCTAAAGTTCAGTTCATTCTATTGGTGTTCAGAGAGTATTGCAATTTAGAATCAGTCGCTCAGAGAAGTGCTTTACTAATACATAGTTTTAGCTGATATTTGCCTCAAACCTCATACATGTTTCGATTAGAGCATCAGATTATGCAATGGTTTAAGTGTTTATGTTGTGCTCTGTATTAGTGTAAAGCTTTTTGAAAATAGTGTGAAAATAGAGAGAATATTATAAATGGCATAACAAATAT
The DNA here is from genome assembly GCA_034693445.1 of Edwardzetes edwardsi. Lineage (NCBI taxonomy): Eukaryota > Metazoa > Arthropoda > Arachnida > Sarcoptiformes > Ceratozetidae > Edwardzetes > Edwardzetes edwardsi. The sequence goes on along the minus strand of JAQFXL010000887.1, from coordinate 13,148 downwards.
TGTTCCCTTTCCTGCCTTAAAATTTTTAGCAAATTTTCAGTCGCAAAGAGGAACCCCTTGGGAATCCCTTCGCACAACGATATTATGCATATTTTAGTAGAAGAGCTGCATCTCTATCTAGGATGCGATTCCCATTTGCTCAGAGCTCTACATTCAGTACAAAAGCTGTGGAATTGATCTTAACTTTCATATATATATGAACTCATATTCTCTTGCGATTCACTACATGTGATGATAGCATTGAATAGCATTTATAGTCAGTTCTATTCGATGACTACATATCACTACAAATACTAACGCTGTATATCTATTCTGTAGTTTTAGCACTGACTTGAGTTCAGCCAACACACAAAATATATCTCCAGTGAACTTTCCTTCCCGAAAATTGCCAAAACTCTAAAAGAGAAGTAAAATTCAGGCACAGCTTAAAGAAGGCAACTGCTCTGACCCCCCTTAGAGCTGAGATTCCTATTGGGATTCGCTCGATGTCCCCAACTGCGAAAAGGTTCCCCGCTGTCCAGACCTCTTACTGGGTGCTGGCGCTCACGGGCTCACTGGTGGCTCAGTACTGGCCACATGCTGGTCTTCAAACCAACAACTGATCAATATGTGCTCACTCATACACTTATACATATCTCTCTATTTCGTTGCAGAGGCACAGAACGACAGCTTCATTATCATGTTACCAGATTATGCTGACCATCATCTGGCAGAGGCAGAACCAGACCAACTCCTCCCCGAGTCAGGTATTGATTAATAACTTAATTTAATTTTAAACTCAAAAAGTTTCACAGATTTATTTGCAAAACACTTTTAGTACACATTTTAAGAATAAGTGTTTGTAATGTATTGAACGCACAGTTGGTCTCAAAGGTAGAGTTTTGACTCTTTTATGTGAATCCAGTGTAATATCAGTGAATTGAAGGTAATGTTTGCCACTCTTATTATTATTATCACTGTTTGGACTAAAAGTGAGTTCTTTTCTAACTATTCTTAACTAAACTGAAAGTATATCCACTTTAAGCCATTGGTATTGAATGCAATGAAAGAGAATTAGTTTGTGTCTAATCTCTTGTGTATCCATTTCTTGGTTGCCAACGATTCCGGTCGTGTATTACATATCTTGTGAACTGCAGAGCACACACTGACGCAACCGATTGCTAGGACAGAGCCAATACCTTTGGGTGCAACTGAGGCGCAGTTGTATTTACCCGAGAGCCTCATTAGACTCTTTGCAAACTTTACTTTTGGGTTTACAGCTCAGATCAGATGCAATAGACTGGCCTCAACTCTACATAAATATATTGCACTAATAGAAGAACTAAATTGCTGTCTCCTTCTATGGGCGACCTTTTATGGGTTGGCCGCACATATCAATTGTTGGACTCAGGGAAGAGTCGATTTTGAGTGAATGAGTTGAAAAGTTTGTAACACTCGAAGCAATACTACAATTATTTACACTACACTGAATCGGTTGGGTTTGAACTCCAAAACAACGCTATTAATAACTAGAATATTATCCGAAACCACTTTTCCATCAAATCTATTATAAGCAGTAAATCCAAGACTCGATACAATTCGGGTTTAATTAACGGTAGATTCGATTCCCACGACTTGACATGCGTTAGACATCTTGAGGAATGTTATGCATATTTTACTCATATTTCTTACTATTCTTTCGCTTCTTTTTGATTATTGTGACACAAAAAAAGAAAAAAGTTTTTGTTGAGAAACGCTTTTATCATTCGCTACGATATGATGATCGGAAACCATTGAATAGGCATTCGTTATGAACGCCAAGTCATCGTCGCCTACCATATAATTTGGGGTCAGTTCTGAGACAGTAGTAGAAGTGGTGGTACAGCACTACTTATAGGGATCAGTCATGCATGAGGTGTGCATTGCATGTGTTCTGATTCATTGATCTGAGCCTTCCATCAGTACATTCCCGAGAATTAGAATCTGAAGAGGAATATCAAAAAAAATCAAAGGAGTTGTCGATACAACAGATTCTCTTTGGGTTCGCTTTGAAAAAATCCATTCAAAGGGCTATCATTTCTGGAACTCCTCTAATAGTTAGACCAAAACTATCGCAACTGATATGACTTCCATTAGAGACAGACCTATTATAACTAAACAATATCCCAATCCGAGCACAAATCAAACATTCGATTCACTTCCTGTCAAATTATTTTTCAAGAAATCAATTTAATTCATTTGAAATATGAGTTTCACCCGGAACTCGACTCAACACCGATTCCTATCAAATAATTTCCAAAATCTGTTTGTAGTCAAAAGTAAACCAAAACTTTCTATCAATGAATCATTTGTTATGAATGGTTGCGTAAGTGAAGACCAATTGATGACTGTCTCATCCATAGTGTATGCAACCAGAGCTCAAATTCAGTAATTGAGTGAAACAAGAATTCTTGACTTTTCCTTCTAAAGAGAGTTCATTTTTTGCGACAATTCTACTCATTTGCGCCCATTTCCCGGTTATATAGTTTCTTGTCTTAACCCCATTTAATGGGTGACACAACTCTCTGTTAATGAGTTTAATTACTATTCCTTTTGTTATTATTTGTTTGATAGTAAAGTATATAATATTTAAGGTTTGTATTTAATAGCATTTGATTATGTAGTGGTTGTGTGCGTGTAGTCGATATGGACTGACAGTCAGAGAGACACGACACCAGCACTTCCACTGTGTGTTTGCTTTCTTTGGATGAGATTAACAATAGTGGCTCTAATCGTAACGCAACGGCTCTTTGCAACAGGTCTTTAAACTTTGCTGGCATCAGATCCAATGCTGTTTTTGTTGGTCGAACACTTAGTTTTTGTCTCAGTGTCATCTTCTTGACATTCATTGACACGCCATCCCTATCCTATGACACGCATACAGACCTAACTCGCTATGCCTTAAATTTTGGCAAAACATAACTATAAATGTATTAAATGTAATGAATATGAGATCACAAATAATAACTAATAGAAGAGAATTATAACCAAAACTCTTTTAGAAAACTCAAATGATTAGTCTTATGAGACATATGATGGGTATAATTAGTGCAAAGAAGTTCGTTGGCTGTGAGGGTCACACAGCACAGGATTGACTACAAGTGAGGACTGGTTGCCAACATAGAGATTGTGAATCACTTTAATAATAAGTATCGCTATTTGTTATTAAGGTTTGGATTGCGATTCCAGTCTTGCATTGCATCGCTTATAATGACCGGAAACCAATATTTTTTCATACGTGTGGCTAAAAAAGTAGCTGCTTTTGGCACAGGGTATGCGGCACATGACAGTCGCTGCACCCAATTGCTCGACTGATATGGCTTGCGATTGATATCGATAGCCTGAGGACATACCTTTTGGTGCTCTGTCTTCTTCTTAAACTTAAACACATTTTATGGCATTTTTGGCATTTGTTGGCGACCCCTAAGTGTTGTCTCTTTTTACTTGTTTTTTGCAGTTTTTCTTCAAATTTATTGTAGATTTAGCGCAAAGACGAGCTTTTTCTGCACAGAATAGACTTTTTTGTGAATCGAAGCAAAATAATTGGCGGACAAAAAAATAGCTAAAAATATTTCGATTCCATTATTTATTGGACTGTTGTCATGATATCCGAGTGTTTGAGCCCAAGACTATCCGAGCAGTGAATGACTTCTATTTCTGTTCAATTCAATGGCTTTTCTGTCATTATTAGTGCAAACCGTTTGACTGTCTGTTTGTAAAATGAGTCGAATGTAAGCACAGAATATATAAACAATCGCTGATTTGACCTTTTGATTGAATCTTAACGGGTGGTCACTGGTATCTACAGCTCATTGCGTTCCACTCTCGACGACACTCTGCTTTGACTCATTGCCAAAAATGTCCGCTTTTGGACCGAACCGTGCATTCGGTCAGCGATCAGATGCACGCAAACCGATTCGCATGCATTGCTTCAGGCGTTTCATTATTTGTTGCTTTAATTAAATTGGATTTTTGCCCAAAAACAGGCCATTCAGTAATGCACAGTCACATAAGCAAATAATGCACAGCAAAAAGCCTTTCCAAATGTGATGGTCCTAAGGATGGGGTTCGTTGATGTCCAGGTGTTGTTACACTTATTGTTGTTGTTCTCTCTCTCTCTCTCTCTCTCTCTCTCTCTCTCTATTTTGACTTTATTGTGCTTTAAGTCAGAGCACTGGTAACTCTATTCTCTGTGCCATCAAATGAATGTGTTGGTGGTGTGCATCTGAAGCGCATCTAAAGCCAGTGCCAGTTGTACCGCACCCACAATTCAATGTCAATCACAGTTGACTCGAAGCCACAGATTGAGATATTTAGTCGACTGGAGAGCACTGCGAAGGGAGAGGCAGGAGAGCAGCTCAGGTCAGACTGTTGCTTGTGTTGGCTATTGTTTGTGCTTAGGTTAAGGCTATCCGAAGCCATTAGGATTTCTATAAATACAGTATATTCTCTATTCTGTGCAAAACTAATGAATGATCAAAAAGTTTAGAACAGTTTCGAGTCAAGAGTTGGCGATATTCCAGAGTTAAGGGTCACAATTGATTCACTACTTGTGATAGCCTTTTAGTCTCTGCTCTATCTCCTCAGTGTCTCTCCTCCCAAACGATAGGCAGACCCCCACCTCCTTCTCGTTTGCACTGACCGAACTGTATTGAGCCATAAGCCATATTCAGCAGAACCTGAGCTGAGTTGGGGTTGGGCTATCTCTTGAGTCCCGCTAACATCTAATAGAGTGAGTCTTAACGCTATCTTCTCAAACGAGTCCAACGCATAGTCAAGTGTGGATATGTCTCGTGTGCCTCAACTCAAGTAGTTTTGTTTCTCACTATTACTCCAATAGTTTTATTACATCCCTTAAAACTGTTCACTAAAAGCGAGTTTTCATTCCTCAGACACCAGTTCTTCAGTTTTGAATCAATTGGTTCTGACTTTTATATTAAGTTTAAAAGTTTTAAAAGTAATGAGATTTTGATATTTAATTGCAATTAAATCATCAAAAATATAATTTTGTATTAATGTTAAACGAAATGAAATCTCAATCTTTCAAACCTCAAAGTTTGTATTCAATAGACATCCAAATATTGTTTTCTTTAGTTTCAAAATGTATTTATCATTAATTGTGCTGTGCTTTTGTGTTAGGGTTGACCACTCCGTGCAGTCCAAGCGAGACGACGGCCTCCAGTGAGACTACCTCTTCATCGAGTGTCGATGATTTACAAATTTCATATACCATTGGCGTAACCGAAGGAACTCCATATCCGTGTACATTCTGTGATAAAGCATTTCCAAGACTTTCATATCTGAAAAGACACGAACAGGTAAGACCTCACCCATTCTCAAAATTCCAAGTCTCTAATGTCTCAGAAGGCTTAAGACTGAAAACTTTAAGAAAGTCTCAAAACTATAGCCATTTGTACGCAAAGCAGAAATTCATTGAAAGTTTTGCGATTAGTGCTAATGAATAGTGAATTTCTTTCATTCATTCATGATTTGCATCTGCCCTTCTCTGCCCTTCTCTGCCTATCTCTTGTGCATTAGGCGTAAAGGCTAGGCTTAAGCCTTACCTAAACTTAATGCACATGGGACACTATATGACCCATCTGTCCCCACCAGCAGAGACAGTGTCTCCCGAGCGATGGTTGCAATCCATATACACTTTAAGTTTACTTTTATCTCTATTGGAATAATATGAAGGATTGTAAGCAAAGAAATGCTGTGCTCGCACCCCAGCCCCTCACCAAAAGATGTCTTTATTAAGCTAGTGGTGGTGGTGCGGTCCACCTGTCTCGCTCGCAGGCATATCACTATTGAACACTAACTTTTCGAACATTAACTCCGGTGAGCCCTCACTAGTCAGCCCTCGCAGTGCAATTCAGAGCCCAATTGTGAGCACCAGTGCTTCACCCAATGCATGCAAAATGTTTTTACGCCTGTTGTCCTTGGGCTGGGAACAGTGGTCATCAATACAAAACACAGGTATAGCTATGTATAGCTCTGTTGAAGATTAAGAAATCAAAAGCAAAAGAACCAAAAGAGAAGCGCCTAATGAACTGAAAGTGAAGGGGAGACACGACCACAATATCTCTTCTCTCATATGATTGTGTGCTCTTATGCTGTGCTATTGACTGAAAAGAGGAGAATGAGAGGCACCATAGAGAGCATTCGCTGATAGTGCTGTTCGAATGGAGGATCGGCTGAGGAAGACCACCCAAATCACCTGCAATTATACCTAAGGCAGGCCAGGCTGGGGTGCCTCTACCACCGCCACCAACTGTGTTTCCGATTAAAGCCAGTAAATATAGGGCACAGGGAGAGAGCAAAGATAGTGAGCGCACAGAAAATTACTAGAATCGAGCCCAACGTCAATGTCTGAGTGAATGCCAGTCCTGCCAGTGCTGTGTCTTAATTATCTGCTGCCAAACTCTGAAACTAAATTTTAGACATCTTTGAGATCTCTATTAATGGCAGACAAAAAACGCATTTCAGTCAACGCTATTATCGTTTAAATAGAGGCATAATATTTATGCACAACATTTGCAACTCAGGAATCCCTCTCCTGTTCTCATAGAGAGCCGCATATCTATAATAACTTTATTTACGGCTCTTTATATTTAGTGGTATTTCTGTTCTTATCGTTTTTGCTTCCATTCAATCGACAGATACATTCAGACCAAATGCCATTCCGTTGTGATTATTGTCAACGACTCTTCAAACATAAAAGAAGTCGTGACCGTCACGTAAAGCTACACACAGGTAATCAACACTTCCTTACTTTATGACTCTCTCTATTATATTACACAAAAGAGATAATCAGTTATTAAATACTAATTCAATGAGTTTTTCAATTATTTGATTGTAAAGTATGTGTCGTAAGACTTGACTCTAAAATTAGTCGATAGAAAAGTCATTCAATGATTTAATTTATTGATACAAACATTTGACATAAAACTTATCGAAACTATTCTAACATATTGTATGGTTGTCCACAATTGTGTTGAACAGGAGATAAGAGGTATCGATGCACTCACTGCGAGTCTGCCTTTTCACGCAGCGATCATCTGAAGATTCATATGAAAACTCACGACCAGATGAAGCCATTCCAGTGCGCCATTTGCAACAGAGGATATAATACCGCTGCAGGTAACACTCCGGCTCATACTTATCTCTATTACTGCACAGCCATGAAATATAGAATCTATTAAAAATTCCTCTTCTTTTATAATCTTTTAACATTTTGATGGAGGAATGCATTCATGCATTTTCATTGCGATCACAAATCAAACGAGTATTTCCTAAAACTTAAAACTTTTTTCATTTGAAATATAAGCAGATAAACAAAATAAACGCCAATTTAACAAATATATTAAGACGTGTTGTCTTTTGATCTCTTCCTCTCATAGCCCTAACCAGTCATATGCAAAACCACAAAAGAAATAACAATATTAGTGGTGTCGGCGCCAATAACAGCCCCGGTATTCATAATGGCAACAATGGAACTGTTAATCACAATAATAGCGACAATAAAAATATTACTTTAAGTACAACAAACTCGTTGAGACACGAAACCAGAGGCGAGACTCCGACTACTAATAAGGTATGAGTCTTACAATTTTTCATCATTTTTTACGCTTATTTGATAAGAATCTGATACAAAGCTAGTTCTCAACATTTCTTATGTGTTAGCGATTATACCCTTAGTCTTAGTTTCTGTCAGAGAAAGAATTCTCATTAATATTTGACATTCATTTCAGTCATTCAACACTTTGTTTCAAATAATTATCAAATTTAGCGCTTCTACTAAAGTCTCTTAAATTATTGTTTAAATATATCCATTTAGTCATTACTTTATGTGTTTTTGGCCCAAAATATTGATTATTTTGCTTTGATCTGAATGAAGGTCTGCTCGGAAGCGCTCAACAGAAACAGTTTGAGTCCCAGTAATAGTGAATCACATTCAGAGCCAACACAAACACAGATGACATGTGGTTTCTGTGGCATTAAATGCACATCACTTGAGACACATATAAGACAAACACATTTACATCATTTACTTTTTGCGGGACTTCTTCAGAATTCCTTCTGTCAGAGCGCAGCCCTTTCCAACTGGCAGTCTCTGATGCCTCCCCCACCCATACCCGCACTAACTCCAGTGAGCGAATTAATGCAAATACACTCCGGTATTCCCAATGGTTCGGCATCTCCTCCATCACCAAAGAAGGCAAAAGTAAACAAACCGATGTCTACTGTAGCGCCGACAACACCTACCCCTCCACAGCCAACACCAGTGCCGCTTCTTTGCAATCAATGTTCGCCTTCGCCGGCATTCCATGACTTCGAGTCGTTTCGCGTTCATCTGAAGTCTCATCTGATTGCAGCCCAACAACAGACACATCAAAGCCATTCAATGGCCGTCCATTCGGCTCAATGTCCGCATTGCGTCCAAACCATAACAACTGACTTTGAGACACATCTACTCGACTGTCATATGGGAACCATAACCACAAACTATGGCTGTGAGTGCTGTACAAAGATGTTCGCAAAACCGGATGAACTGCAGAAACACTTAATGGACATTCACGCACACCATCTCTACCAGTGCTCTCTATGTCGTGATATGTTTGACAGCAAAGTCTCAATTCAAGTGCACTTTGCAGTCAAACACAGCAATGAATGCAAAAGATTTAAGTGTAATATTTGTGGTGAGTTCTGGAATAACGAACACGACTTCAAACTTCACGTTAAAATAGTCCACTTCCAGCACAGCCCGCACTTATCACCAGCTCAGCCCCAACTGGCCGCTGCATTCCCTATTTTCGGCTCCAAAGCCTATTATCGGTGCAAATATTGTTCGGAAGAGTTTAATATTGAATATCTATTGGAACGACACATAGAGTTAGAGCACAGCCATCACCAGAAACTATCCAAAACTAATTGTCTGAATGGAGAGAAGTCGCAAAACATGAGTCAAATGAGACAACAGAAGAGATCTTACGATCAATCGATAAAATGTGAGTTCTGTCCAAATAATACTCTATTTAAAAGTGTTTCCGAATTGGAGTCACATATGAAAAGTGAACATAAATTTAATAATAATAGTAATAATGGTATTAATAGTATTGGCATTAATAGTATGAGTAAATCAAACAATAAGTGCAACATTTGTGACGAATTGTTTCCTTCAATTAGTGAATTGGCTGAACATAAGCTCAGAAAGCACTGCATATTTGGCGCTTCTCAGAGCCCTCAATGTCTTGAATGTCACGCAAAGATCAATAGCAGAGATGATTATATGCAACACTTTGTTGAACACAATCATATCAATAAGTCGACCGATTCCTCAGCTCTCAACGCATTATTTCCCGTCCCATGTCTTATATGTAAGCAAACACTGATGAGTGAGCTAGAGATTGATTTGCATGCTAACTATCACTGCCAACGCCACAGTAATAGCTCCTCTAATGCTTTCCATTCGACAACTATCAGTCCTTCCATCAGTCCTGTCGTCACCGAATCTAAATTGAATTCAATCAAAATAGAACCGAATGACACGAATAAAAGTCCAGAAAAGAGCAGATTTTCGCCTAAAATACAAAATAATAGCATAGAATCGGCCGACGATATGACGATCACTAATAAAAGATATCAATGCATTAAATGTCAAGAATCGTTCAGAAGTGAGGCTGAAATCAAAGAGCACGTCCATCAGCACATGATGAATGAGGGCTCCATTCAGTGCAAACTATGCGACACAGAGTTTGACAGTCCGGCCAAACTGCAGTCGCATCTGATTGAACATAACTTTAATGGTGGCAATGAATATAAGTGTCACTTATGTAAGGCCTCATTCGACGGCTCACAACAGCTTCAGACCCATATGTTTGACGAACATCTCAACGAACGGCCATTTTCTTGTGGTCACTGTTCACTCAAATTCTGGTTTCCCACAGAATTAGACAATCACTCGATGGCTGAACATCAGGAGAGCGATGCGGACATCGATTGCGACGACAACTGTTCTGAGGTATCGAACAGCGATATGACCAAAGAAGACAGGTTTAAGTGCTTGGATTGCGATAAACGATTCCCAATGGAGTCACAGCTGAAGCTACACATAAAGACATCTCATCATCACTTAAACACACATTTGGATAATCAAACCAACATTAATGAGAAGCGCTTTTCCTGTAATGTTTGCGGCAAAAGGTTTGCGCGAAAAGAGATGAGAAAATTACATCAAAAATCACATCATTGAACACAACTATAAGCACAACCATAAGCACAACCATAAGCACAACATTTCCATCAAAACTACATTACAAGCAAAATGTGTCTTCAATTTTGCTGACCATTAGATAATTCCTAATGTTTTGAATGACTTGTTTTACTTCATTAAACAAATTTATTTTATAAATTTATATCATTTTAATTATTATAATATTTATTTCTATTTATTTATTCCTAAGAATCGATTCCTAAATATTTGATTTTTGTCCGAAAAATACTTAAAATTTGTTAAATATTTGTATAAATATTATTGGAATTAATTTTATTATAAAATTCAAAATTTAGTACAAAAGTTGAATAAAGATTTTTAAAAACTTATTTTTGTTAATATATTGCAAATGAATGGACTGTTTTGTTAAGTGTTTTGAAGTCAGGCTTCATATTTATTAGCTCTTGGAAGACAACTTCAAAAAAAACTTGTAAACTAACCGATCTTGTTCAAGCCATAACAACAACAAAAGTAGACAGATCAAATCTTGAAGATAACCTCTGTTATTGAGGAGAAATTTGTTTAAAATTTTCTTTGAACATTTTTCTTCGTTATTTGAAATTTTGTTCTTGTTTCTTTTATGTTGAGAGTCCATAATTTTAAAAGGATTAAAGAAAATGTCAAAATATAGCGAATTATTTTACTTTCGTATTGAAATGCTTTGAATTATTCGTGAAAAATGAAACCTAAGATTACCCCCTCCTATAACTTCAATATTATTGATAATGGCTCTGGTGATTTTTTGCTTGTTTCTCACCATTCATATTCAAGATTAAAATGAGGAAATGTTGCTGATATTGGAGCATACACAGTTTTAATCTGGTATTAATCTATGCTAAGTTTAAACATAATAATGAATTCCTGGAGTTTATGAATAGTCGTATGAAAATCACATCGAATTCAAAATATTTAGCATAAAATCGATGAGAAAAATATGAAAATATTTGTGTAATTCTCAAGATTTTAATATTTATTTTAATGTCGAAACCAAAACAGAGTCTATGGTATCCATAGATATAATAATCTAATTCATTACAAAATTGCATAAAACTTGACATTTATTTGCGTTAAAATCAATTAAGAATTAACTCTAAGAAACATAAAACTAATAAAAACTGTAAAAATAAAAGTAAAAAACTCGTAATAAAATCATAAATTCAAGAGATAAGGAACTTATCTTCGATGTATGAATACGAAGCAAGAGTTACCTTTTGAAAATTTAATTGAATTTCCAAGATTACGAAATATGAGATCATTTTTATTTAAAATAAATACATTTATTCTTTACTTTGCTTTGAATGTTCAAAAAACTGATTTAGTTTAATATCTCAAATGTTTGACTTGCTTGAATAATTTACGCAATTCTCCTGGTAAATTCAAAATTATCTTGCAATTGATTATTCAAACATTTATAGGCTAAAGAGGGGTAGAAATGCTTTCAAAGTTTTTTGACGTACTTTTTGAATGAGTGATAAATAAAAATAAAACCCTGTTTTGAATCAAAAATGTTTTTTGAATTGTTTTCGTTTTATTTGATTTTATCGTTGATTTTGTTTCAATTCAGACACAAATTAGTGAAAAATAATCGCTCAAAGAGTGGCCAAAATGTGTTGTTAGTGACGGCACATCCCGACGACGAGACTATGTTTTTCGGGCCAACAATTATCTCGAAATTGAATCAAAATAAAAATATTTCAAATGAAAAGCCGAAAACAAATGTCTTTTTGTTGTGTCTCTCGAATGGAAATCACTACGGAATCGGTAAACAAAGAGCTAAAGAACTCGAAGAATGCTGTCGAGTGCTGGACATAACCAAAGTAGTAGTTATTGATGACAATCGACTACAAGATCTGCCGAATCAGTGGTGGGATCAGTCAGTTGTCAGACAATATATCATTGATTTTGTGGAAAAACATGATATCGATTGTATCATTAGTTTTGATGATTACGGCATCAGTGGTCACGTCAACCATCGAGTCCTCTATCGAGTGCTTTTAGAACTGAAGTCACTTCGAACTGATCTCCACTTCTATTGTTTGCAATCGATTTCAATATTACGAAAGTATTTATCAATTTTTGAATTTCCGATAACTTTATTGTTTTGTTTGGCTTTGAATTCAAACAAAAGTAGTTATGAATTGAATATAATATCGTTTTTTGATTACTTAAAGTTATTGAAAGCACTGCACAAACACAAGAGTCAAATGTTGTGGTTTAGGTATTTGTATTGCTTTACCTCCAGATATATGTTTGTCAATCAATTGATCCAAATCTAAGTTTAATGATAATCAAAGAATTGCTATATTTTTGCATTATTTCAATCATTTCTAAGTCTTTTAAATGATTTTTAATCCAATTTTATTACTGAATAAAACAAAAATCAAATAAAAATCTGATTTCAATCAGAATTTTGAAAATTTTATTACTTTTGATAAGTTTTTGAATAAATAAATCATAAAATTATGTTTTGGTCTGAATTGTCGTTCAGACACTTCCGGCACAAATTCTAAGGCCAAAAATTGCCCAAACTATTGCTCAAATTCAAAGACAAAGGTGTAAGAATGTAATAATGTATACAGGTAAAATAAAAGTGATAATAGCAGAAGAAAATCGATGAGTGATCAAGCTAAAACTAAGACCACATTTCTATATTAAGTTCAAAATAATTGATTTGATTTTCAAAGAGTGAATTGATTTCAAGCGATAAACTCGATTATAATAAAGAAAAGACCTAATTATGTCAATATTTGCAACAACTTTATATAATTGGTATAAGAATGTAAATATTGGTTTATTTTGTCTCTTTAGTATCCAGAATCAATTCGTGTCTTTAAATGAGAAAGTATTTAATATTCCG
>JAQFXL010000886.1:0-15556 GCA_034693445.1 Edwardzetes edwardsi | reverse complement strand
GAAAAACAAGTTTTTGTTTACAACCGGTTTTTGATGTCTAACGCATGCGTTCAGACAGTGTTTGTCTTTGGGTTAACGCAATGTTTGTGTGTTTGCATACAATTTACGTCATCCCAAAGCCAAAGCCAAATATCAAACCCTATCCCTAAAACCAAATACACATTGAAAGTGATATTCTGATCACTTCTGATAAGGTTTTAATTTATTTTATTTTGTCATTCAATGCATTCAAAACATTCAAAATATGAAACCAATTATCGATAGTTTGTGTTATTTATTGTTTCACTCATTTATTTAGTTATGTATTCACTGAGTCTTAAGTTAATCCTTTCGTAGGAATTGATGTTTAGTTTAAAACAGTATTAAAACTTCACAAATAATGAAACAGATTGTGATAATTGAGTTATTTTTCGCACATTTTGTATTAATTTACTCCAATTTTAGTCCAGTATTGACCGCAGACCTGAACGTAACGAATGACAAATACATTGGTCGAGACTACACCTCTCCCCACAGTTCATGTGTTTTGAGCGCATTTAACGCCACAATTACTGTCAAACCCGTTAACAAGGTTTTCAGCGGAACCACCTTTGCCTACGTGAGTCCCGAGACCTCGATAGGAAAGACTACGATATGCGGAGAATATCTGATTCAACACTATTACCGATTCGACGAAACATTCAATAAGACATCTGAACGACAATCACTTTTTTCGATGGGATTCGAGATCGGAGTCGGAAACTCAGTTGATATGCACTTCAAATATGTGGAAGTCCTCTGCAATGACCCAAACGGTTGTATTCGTCATAATAAGAAGTACTGCAGTAAAGACAACAGCAAAGAAGAATTGGTGGCCAAACACTGCTTAAGAATGTCAGTCAGCTTTCCGCTGACCTTGCTAAAAGCTGGACAGACCTACCAGTGCTCTCACAACTCAAGAACTAGTATTAAGGATATTCCCTATTTACACGATATACCAGAATACCAGGGATATTTTGAAGTGGACTTACATTACTTGCGAATAGATGTCTCCAATTCGACCGAAACTTTTAATCCGATCCGTTATTGTCTAATGGATTGGATTTTGGACACAACTGTCATAATAACCGTGTCTTCCATTTTGTGCCTCATTTTGTTATCAATTGTCTTCAAATGTCTGATCGACTGTCGAAGAGATGCCAAACGAAAGAAAAACCGCAAAAAGGATTCGGAATCTCTTTCGTGGAACAAATGCCAAAACAGTTCCGAAACTGAAATGTTGGGAACAATCGACGAGAAATAGGATCTGTTTTTACATTTTGTTCTTCAATTCAATTGATATATATTTTTGTATTTCTATTACTTAACGAAAGTTTTTAACATTTTTTGCCAAAAGTATCGCTCAAAGAGTTATTGCAATAAAAGAGACATAAATTTATAACAAAATAACCACAAATCGCTTCAATATCTGAATTATTGGCCAAATAACCTTGGTTAACTCTCCAACTTACGCATCCCATGGCTGTTACATTTCTCCCTCTCTTAAATGACCTTGCATGAGCGAATTATTTGATGTGAGACTAATGTTGACGATTGAATTCAATAATAATTTATATATTTATTAACTTATTGGAAAATATTGAATGATCTTGATATAAACATTTACCTCTTGAGTCATGAATAACGTGCAGATATTGTGAGTCATTTGAAGTAATAGACTGTCAGATGTTATCTCAAAATAAGTGTTTCAAAAGTTCACGACTTTTTGGGTCAATTAGTGGCGACTGTGAGTCACATCCATTACATCCCAAACCAATTAACGGACAAATTGAGACAATTTTAGTCTCGTTTCTCATTATTTCCAATTATTGGACACTTTTTTAGACTAAATCACTGTCGAAATGATAAGTATTTTTCATTCATTGAATGAATTGGTATTTGTCTTGTGGACAGCCATTCATTTATATATCCTGGGAGCTATTTATGTTCTAAAAGAACTCAATCGTAAATACCATTTGGTATCTACTGTTCGACATCTGAGACACAATGACAAAGACTTACCGAACAGATTGGACGGTAAAGTGGCCATAATCACTGGCGGTTCGCGTGGTATCGGTCTCGAGGCTGCTATCGTTTTCCTCAGGAAGGGATGTCATGTAATAATCGCCAGTTCCGCTCCTCCTAACACTGTTCCACAACTGACCGAAAAGATATTAGAAAAGGTTAGGGAAAAGGATTGCGATAAAGAAAAGATCGGAAAACTAGAGATCTGGCGCTTAGACCTGATGTCACTCAAGTCTGTCCAACAGTTCGTCAAAAAATTCTGCTCTTCTGGTGTCGAAGACCTTAACTATTTGGTGAACAACGCGGCCATTATGTTCGCCCCCAAAAAGATGACAGAAGACGGCTTTGAATCGCACTTTCAGGTCAACTATTTGGGTCACTGTCTTCTCATTTGGTCTCTGTTGGCAGTGATGGTCAAATCGGCGCAGAAGTGCGGCCAAAGGTCTCGTATTGTGAACGTGAGTTCTTCGACTCATTACGCGCGAGACCTGTGTCTGAATGACTTGCAGTCGGAGCGGATATACTCTCCGTTTCATTCGTACGCGTCTTCGAAGTTATGCCAAATTATGTTCACTTTTTCTCTCAACCGATGGCTTCAAAACAATCCACAGTTCGGTGAATACGTGTCCGTCAATTCGTTACATCCAGGGGTGGCCTTAACTGAGCTCTACGAAAATGTTTGGTGGGTTAAACTCCTGCCCTCTTTGGCCAGAGCTCTATTCAGAGTAAGTTCTTCTCTCAGTGTTCTTAAGTCTAATTCTTTGATTTTGAACGGATAGACCCCAAAAGAAGGCGCAGAAACCATAGTATATGCATCTCTTTCTTCTCAATTGGAAGGAGTGGGCGGCAAATATCTGGAGGACTGTGCAATAATCCGGTCGTCGCCCTTCTCTATCAAAAATCAATTTCAGGACCAATTGTGGCGCAAGACTTGGTCTTCACTCGAAGGTTGGATTGACTCCAAAGATCTTCCGAATCCGTTGAAGATATGATTAATGACTTAGTCTTCGACGGGATATCCCTTTGAATGCAATTCTTTTATATTAAATCGAATTTTAAAGTATTTATAGATTTTTTAATATATTTATTGAAATAAAATGTTTTTATATTTAAAACTATGTCTAAGAATATGTGTGAAGACAATCGAAGAACTTATTAAATGATTGATTTCGAGATTTTCACCGAAAATGACTAAAAATGAGGCGAATTAACAACCGGTGAGTCGGGATTGAAGTGAATGTCGTCGACTTCGATCTCTTCGTCGTCGTCATCGTCTTCGTTATCGTCATCGTCGTCATCATCTTCATTGTCATCGTCGTCGTCATCCTCTTCTTCGAAATCGTGTTGTGTCTGTCCCGCAGGCATTAAGTCATTATCTCTTGAGGTGATCTCCGATAACTGGGAGCTGTGCTCCTTCTCCATTAGACTCAGTTCCAGCTCCTCATCCATTGGTTTGTCCACTTGAAACCAATTTGAGTCGATATATCTTGGAGTCAACGACGGAAACAGTGGGGTAACCATTGAGACGATAATTGTTTTAATTTAAATTTTAAATGACTGATGAGTTTTGTGTTGTTTTGAAGACTTAAAGCTTTTAAGAATTGAACTGAAATTAAAGCAATGTTTCGAAGAAATTATGTTTAAAATCCTAAAAGTGTTTACTCTTTGGAATCTCAAAGGCTTTTAACGACAATATATTCAAAAATAACGTTTAGTTTGAAAGTCAGATAAGTTTTAAAACTAAATTCAATATTAAAATTCATAGTTTCTTAAAATTAAATTATACTAGATAATAAATTATTAGCAATATAAGGGATAAGCTTCCGACAGGGCGTAGTTCGGGGTCAAGCCCTCGCCCTGTTCTCGCGTCAGACCTTACGCTTTCTCTAACTATAACTCACTGTTCAGATGATTGACGCAAATATACTAACAATAACTTTATTAATGTCTTAATTCAACTCAATTATAACTTAGAGCTCAACATAAGAAAAGGCATGAAAGCCATGTACTCTGACCACTGGTCACTTGTCTGCGGACTCGTGACTGTAATGTATGTCAGAACACTAGTGCATTCAAATATGGTTATTACAACCATTTAATACATTTATTAAATATGATAGATATAGATATGCTGACCCCTATCGAGTACAACCTTTGCACAGAATGAGAGGACCCTGTTAAAAAATTTCAATAAATTAGATTGCTCCTAATTAAATTCAATTACTGTCATTTCCTGATACTTAGGAGTTTCCGCATTCATTTGAATTTTCCCAATATTTCAATCATTAAAATGAATTAAATTAAAGCTTAAAATGATTTTTCAAATATTTAATATCAAAATAATTAAAAACAAATCAAATTTAAGACAATTATTCATAAAAACAGTGATATTAATGTAAATTAGAACGAATTCAGACGACAATAACCGGATCAGCTTCAGGATCGGCGCTATCATTGCCTTCATATTTAATAAGAAATAAGATATACACTATAAGCAAGGTAATAATTGACACCACAACAGCATAACACAGATATTCTTCGATGACTAATAGACTTTCCTCATACGAATTGATTTTCTGTTTTATGGCTTGTTTTTGATTCACTTCTTGGGAAACATTTACGGGAGAGTCCATCACTCTTCTGGACCACTTTTTCGCGCAATTTGTCATTCTTTTGAATTGATTGTCGTTTGTGGTGCGAAAGGCGTCGAAGAAGACATCAGAAACCTCTAAATCAATGAACTCATGATTGTATTCGTTTCGATATTCAAAGATCTGATTCAATGGACACCAAAACGAACGCTTTGGAGAAATGTCAGCGATTACGAAGACAGCACTCATTACACCCATCCATGCCGTGGATTCGCCATTCAACTCATCAGTTGGACCCCAATTAAGTCTCTTAAGATCACTAAATCTGGGACTCAATTGCATAATATTTCGATTAAAATTGAATTTCAATAAACCAAAGGTTCGGTTCCTATTGTTTTCCATCACAACTTCGAGGACAATGCCATCGAAGGCTAATTTGAATCTTATTTGATTAGTTTTGCAAACAGAAGGATAATCCACGGGTTGGATATCAGATGGAATCTCGAATCGAATCAATTTAAGGACACCACTTGTTGTCCAATATCTGATTCCGATCACAATTTTGGCTCTGAATATAAGGCATTTGATGTGCGGTTCGAGCGATACGTTCTTCTTCTTTGGTTTTTGAGTAGTTGTCTTCAGGTTTCTTCTTGTGGTGACAGCTCTTGTCTTAGTTTGATCCAAATTCGTGTCGTTTGTTTCAATTGCATTGGTTTTTATGATATTGGTTCCAATGGTGACAATCATTTTGTTCAAATGACTTATCAAGGGATCAATCAATGGATGGATTAATGTTAGCACAGAATCAAAGTCATAAGAATAAGATGGCGTAGTGTTTGTGACAATTGTTTTAAGATGTCTTTGATAGAAGTCAGACCAGACCTCTCTCTGAGTGCCGCCATTAGATGCAAACCAAACAAAGTGATCGATGGTCTCATTGGTATTCACTTTTGATTCGGGTATTCGTAGGTATTTGGGTCTAAGGAGTCCATTCGACAGACTAATGGTTGTTATCAAAGACAAAGTCAAGAATAAGATCAATGAAATTGAAGACATTTTTCACAATATTGTTCTCAAAAACCAAAGTTATTGGTCTGAAAGTTGTGTCTAATTGTGAGTAAAACTTAATATTCAATCGATTTTAAGAAATGTTTTTTCGTCGAAATGTAGACAAAAAAGCTTTGAAATCTTTGAGTCAAATGTCTCCAAACGTGGAGTCAATGCAATTGTAACCAAAATCTCGACACAAAAGAGAGAAATGCTTTGATTTATACATAATTTTCGCTTTAATTCATTGATTTTGAAACATCTTTGAGTTAACTTTTGATCAATTCTTCAAAATCTTAGTATAAATTTTTTGCAAGAGCATTGAAGTTACATCCGGTGAACTTTGTACTAATCACTTTTCCATTGTTTTGACCAACAATAGCAAAGTGGTGTAACCAAGAATGCATAAATTTGAGTGAACTCTATTTAACAAAATTCTCTTAATCAATTGTTACAATAAGGCTTGCTCATATTATCATGTATGTCTCCATTGATTGTAGTTTTGATTGAAATTTATCATTGAAAACTATCATTTCAACTTGATATTTTCTGGTCAACTTGGTCATACTTGCTATTCTTTTACTGTCGGCCTCTTTGATTGAAATTGTGAGTAATGTTTGTTCAAATAATAATGTATCCAGTTAAAGTAAACGAGATATAAAGAAATTCAATTCAAATTTAAATACAATAAAATGTAATAAAATTAATGTATTTTCCATATTTTCCTCTTTTTTGGGGAGGAGGAGGTCCTATATTGTACGTGTTTATAAAAACTATTAACAGTCTGACCTCTCATTAAGAGACCACTCAATAAGATAATTTCTCATTAAGAGACAGATTTTGAAGTCACAGAGAGCCTCAGTAACAGCAAAATCAACCTCTCATTAAGATAATTCTCAATAAGGGACAAAATTTCGGTCACCGAACGTTCTCTTATCTGGAGGTCAGACTGTATATCTTTTGAATCAAAATTTTTCAAAAAGTGTCGCCCAAGGAAAAACTATAGCTGCAAAAGCCTCTTGGTCCAAGAGTAAAATAATATAATGGCATCATTTTGTTTTCAAATAATATTATTCTTAAACTAATTTCAAGATTGATGTCGTAATCGATGTCCTCGACATCAGAATCTTCACTGATATCTTCGACAATAACTTAATGGGCAGATAATAGGTCGTGTGATTACCAAAGAGCTGGTAAATAACGCAATGTTTGAGTCGAAGAACAATTGTTTGAAACTATTGCTTGAATTTAAGACTGAAAAGAGACAAAATTTCACAAAAAATATCTTTCAAACAATAATCTGATATTTAATTGAATTAAAATCATTTAACATTAATAACAGAATAAAACTCTTTTGAAACTTCAATCAAATGTTAGCTCAAAATGTATATAAATGTCAATAAACTTGAATTTAATTTCTATTCCAAACATTTTTATTTTTAATCTTTTTATTTATCATTCATTCCTTGGAAAATGAAAAAATATTTTGCAATCAAAAAAAGAATTTGATTTTCAAGATATAGGTTAAGAATAAAAGTAATTATTTTGATTCAAGTGATTAAAGTCAATGAGAAAGAGTAAAAACAGTGCAAAAGACTCATCACTTGAGTTATTTATTAATAATTTGTTTATCATTTCTTATAATTTATCCAAATTTCTTGCAATGAATGAGAAAATTATGCCATTTAATGGTTGGGTAATTGCAGACAATACCAAACCAATCGGGAAAGTTTTGCAGGATTAAAGTCAAGACTTTCTCTTCAATGAGTTATTGAATTTTCACTGAAATTCAATGATCTGTGATATGAGAGTAGGTTTCGGGTCAGTCATCGAAATGATTGAATGCAAATCATATTTAAATTTTAATGCAATTGAATAAAAACAATTGCATTAAATCGATTGGATTTCAAGTCGATTCTCTGCTAAAAATGAGCTTGATCTCCCGTTGTATTATTCAAATATAATTACCAAAATAGAAATGAGTTTTAAATTGATTCAAGACATTAGAGACTTAAGTTTTATTCCCATTTTTAGATATTTTTTTATTGTTATGGCAATTCTTAAGACATTCAAGTTTTACAAAAGTCTTATATATCTTATATATCGATGAATATCTATAAAAAGGACACCGAATATGTGTCAGTCATCACACGATCTGAGAAATCAATTATTCAAAACCTTATGAATTGAAGAAAAGTTCAATCGATTGTTAATAAGTGTTAATAATTGGGTTTAATTTAATGAAATTAATAAATATATGGATAATAAGATCAAGTATTTGATTGACTCTAGGGATGAGTTGAAGGCGTCAACAGATAACTAGTTTCTCATTTTTGACCTAAAAATTTCTTTTCGTAACATTTTATGCAAACAAAAAAATTGTATTAAATTAAATCCAGAGTTAAAACACAAAATACATAGTTTATACTGAAGTTCAAACGTTTTTCGTCCTAAGTTTAGAAACAGCCGAAGGCTATCCTAACGGAAAGACGACTGACTTAGTGACGAGTTTATCCACGAGTTAGCACCGCTTCTATTGGCAAAACTCTAAGTGAGAGTTGTTTTCAAGTCAGTTCCCATTCCTATTTAGACATCTAAAGTACAACAGCCTCTCGATTACGTCCAAACACTTATGTTTTTCCGATTGATTAACAAATTTGCAATAATAATAACCAAGCTCAAATATGTGGTTACCCATTAAGTATTGGATTTTCGTTTTACTAATTGTTTTCTGTGTTTTGACTTTAAATGAGTGCAAAGAAAAAGTCAAAAAGAAGTCGAATTCAACGCAAAAGTTGAAGAAAATCAATAAAACGGCCAAAAGATTAATAAATTCATCTGAAAGCAAATTGTCAAAGAGTATACTCTCCACCACTACTTCTAAACCAAAACCATTGAAATTGAAGAAAAGTAATGAAAAGCCTCTTAAAAAGTCGTCTTTGTTAGGCTCAAAAGTGTCCAAGATTAATGTGTCTAAAAGTGCGAAACAGTCGTCTCTTCCGCCCAAACCGATCGTCAACTTTGCAAACGGTAAACATGAACTCAATTTTTATTATCTTTATCCTTATTTCTCACATATTTTACCAGATAAATGGCAAGATCATTTCTAGAAAAAAGCGTTTCAAGAATGATTGATAAGAAAATCATTTACTTTCTTATGATAGACTCATTTTGTATGATTGCTCTCACGAATTGATCAAACTAGTTGAAATTTCCCATATTAATCTAGATTCTATTCATCAATTGATAGCTAATTTATTGAATAATTCACACAAAAAACTTTCATTTTTATCTATTAAAAAGTCAAATGAATTGATTAATTAATTTTTCACAGAAAATAGGCTAAATTAATACTGATCTAGGTCACATTTTTGAGCTATAAAATATCATTTTTGAATCACCACTTTTGATCCCTTTCGTGTTTTATCACTTAATGAGGAAATAAGAAGTTTTAACTCATTTATCAAAATAATTGTCACTTTTAAAGCTGTCTTTTAATCTTGTTATCTAATTGATACGATTCATACATAAATTATTCTAAAACTTTCAACTGATTTGTCACCATGGGATGTCACCATGGGCCAATATTAGTTTTTATTAATTAATTGTAGCACTCATTCCATTAATACATTAATTATTGAATTTTAATTAAATATAAAGTGATTTAATTGAAAGTCTATTTTTAATTTCTAGAAATGATATTATCATTGATTAGAACCAGAAATATGTCAAAAATACCCCAAGAATTTGGAAAATGATAATCACTTTTAATGTGATTTCAATAGATTATTTTAAAATCAAAATTACTTAGTTTTTAGTCAAATGAAGTTGATTGGTAACTTTTACTTTAATCTTGTTTAAAAACCAAATTAAAGGACTTACTGGTGAACAGCGCGATAAAGCGGTTGTAATTGTGAGCGAAGTATTGGAGAATACGAACAAAACAAACACTGATTTAGTCGAATGTATTCGCATGGAATTGGACAGAGAGTTAGGGCTCAGAACTAATGTCATTCTGTCCTCCACACCATTTATGGAACAGTCTTTCAACAAAATTCCCGGCACTGTTATCATGCAATTAAGGGCTGTTATGCCAAATGATGACAAAGAAGTATTGGTTTCGGTATTTGGTTTGAATAGAATGAGTCAATGGATGGAGAGGTCGGCAAATCTGATGAAAGCCGCACAGAAATTGTCGCCCAAAATAATTGACTCTTTGATGAGCACTGAAATGAAACAAGAGATACAAAAACTGGTCACAAGAGTTGTCAGAAATGCCAAGAGTATGTCAGAGCTCAGCGACCAATTGAGTGAAGTACTCAATGATAGGTTCGGTCCCCATTGGCACGGAGTGGTCGGCCACAAGAATATGATGGCCGTTGACGATCACCGAAAGTCATCTGTGTTCTTTCTCGACATGGATTTCGGGGATATGAGAGTTGCGATATTCAAGTGATTTATTGTTTAACTTATGTTTGGCTTCGTTTCACACTTTCTATAAATATCTTAAGTATTTTTCGAAGATAATCAATAATAACATATGGATGTGCAAGGGATGGCTCGCTCAAAACTCTCTGGATACTTTATTCAATAGCTTAACTTTATAATTAATTTAGCAAAGTAAACCTTTACTGAGATTTAGAGCTAGGCACAAAACTAAACGAAGAAATACTTTAGAAAAATTATTGTTGAAATTTAAGAAAAGAGTTACCTTGCACATTCATAATACTTAAATAAACCCAAAATTGTAGTCAAATATACTATTTGTTATTCATTGAAAATAATTCATTCTTGGAATTCGTGCGTCAATTCTGTACTATATTTTTGCGAAAATAATTATATTTTGTAATTATTTTTTATTATACTTAAGAGAATTAAAGAATTTTATTGTTTTGTAAATAAGGTTATTATCACTAAAATGAAAACCAATTAAAACTGTTGATTAGGTTTCAAACTTTGCCGCATTATCTAGTTGACATTGAGATAGTTGATTTTTTACATTAAGTTGTTTAATCATATGAGTAGTGATTGTAGAAATCATTTTCAAACAATTCGTTTGCATTCATATTTTGATGGATCATATAGTCGATGATTCAGAGAATGTTCTTGGAAATAAAATTAGTTGACATTCAAGTAATGCATATCTATATCAACAGGAAATATAATTAAACTTATTTACGATTAGATAATACGAAAGCGAATGAAAGTTATTACGATTTATTCAGAAAATAACTAAAAGTGTTTTGAAAAATGGCTACGAATTTGTCATTCATTCCCGAAAACAAATTTTCCACTATTTTGACCGAAAAGGAAAATGCGATTATTTTTTCTCTTTTGGACAACAATTCCAAAGTAAGATAGAGTTTATTCATCTGTTTATTAGTTTATTACTTATTTGTGTCAATTCCTTCAATTGAAGACATTGTCGACAACATTGGCTCGACTTTTACTGTCAGAGTCACCCGACCACAGGCGGTGGCGGATCTCATGCATTGGAATCGCCTGTTTGGTCAAAAACTTTGACAGTTCTATGTTTTCCATCAAAATATTTGATTTTATTGACAAATTAATTCTTTGGGAATACCATTTGACAGATGACATAGAGTTTAAGTGTCCAGAACCTCTTCTGCTCGCATTTGAAACCTCCAGTTGTTTAATAGGTCTTAATTTTAGTGTTGAAGAGGAGGCAGCTCACTTTAGGGATACTTTGAAAGGAGAGCTGTTCAAAGGGAAGACACAAATTGAATACTCTCCACAAAATCAGGTTTGTTTTGATTCAAGTTATTGGTTGAAATGAACTCATTTTATAACTGTATCCAGGATAAATTAGTGAGAAAAAGTTTCAGCAAAGATGATATCAATTCCCCCACAAATTTCAGACATTCTTTGCGAATATTTTTCAATCCTTTGATTGGCTTTGAAGTGACAAAACCTAATGATTCCAAAGATTGCAATAATAAGAAGAAAGTGAACAACAATTCAGATAATTCTTCAAATGAAGTGTTTGAAAGTGAAGATGAGATCCAAGTGGAGGAAGCCTTTCAGTTCTTACATCAAAGAGATAATAGTATTCGTAGTAATGATTCAAATGTTGAATCGATAAGCAATTCAAAGCCCGTACCAAAAACTCGAACTAAAGTCGGCAACTGTCCTATCACATCAGTAGCTGTTCAAACAGACCAACTTGAGACTTTATATTCAGCCCTGGTTAACAAATTTTTCGAACCAGTCAATCATCTGACACCACCTCCTATTATAAAGGCAATGACATATTTAGCCTCTCGTCCAGAGTTGGGTTAAATAAGTAATTACGATAGTTTCACATCGAATTTTTTAAACCAACCAAGCTATAAATGCACAGTTTATCACTAACTAGGTCAATCAAACTAAAATCGAACATTTCAATTGAAATGATTTGTAAAATGTAAAGAATAGAAGATTGAGTCAAAACATTGAGTAACTGATTGAAGAGATAATGAAATTATAAAATATTTTGAAAACTAATAATAACTTTGTTTGTAATAAATGTGAAATAATTGTCAAAATTGACGCTCAAATGTCTTTTGAGTTCACTTTCAGATGAGGTCTATTTCGAGACAAAACATCATTAAATATAAAAATATTTTAAAGACAGCGCACAAGTGATGCTCTCATTAGGACAGAGGCTGGGCGTCCGGTAGAGCTCTTATTGTTTCTTAAAGTTATTCAATCAATGACTTACACCAATTAAATGATCTTGATAGAAATTCGGAGAAATTTTTATGAAATTCTTTATAAATCAATTGATGTCTTCTATTGAAGAGAAACCAATTGTTTACTCGGAAAAGTTGAAGTCCTCCCCATTTGTCACATCGGTGGAGCCCCTGGTTCTCAAGTTTGTTGCATTAGTTTGAGCTCATCCTCTGCTCTGTTATTACATAACTCGCTATAAAAGGATAAGGCATTCAAATTAAGTTTTCTAAAGTTTTAAGTGAAACGCACTCGAGATTAACGGCTTAACAGAATGTCCCGCCATTTGATGCCATTCTTCAACAGACCCGACCGATTTTGGGACTTCGACACATCCAGGATATTTGATTCCCACTTCGGCTCCAATCTGACAGAAGATGACTTCTTTGCACCGATGGCTGTCACTCCCAGTTATTATGTTAGGAGAAGACCCTTCAGGTTTGACATTAGGTTAATCACATTATATTTGATCATGGGCATTTTTCAGCCGTCAGATGAGTGGAGCAGTCAGTCCGGGCATCAGAACTGTTGCACCGAATTTAGCGCCTCAAGACTTGGTCCAATCGGACAAATTTCAGGTTATGGTCGATGTGTCGCACTTTACACCCGAAGAGATTTCTGTGAAGACAGTGGACGACACTGTTGTGGTCACTGCTAAGCATGAGGATAGAGCCGATGACTTTGGATTCATTTCACGTCAATTCTCAAGAAAATACTTATTACCCCCCGATTGCGATCCCGTGACTGTCAGCTCATCGCTCAGTCCGGAAGGAATCCTCACAATTCAGGTTTGAATTAATCAAATTTTCTTTGAATTATAAATTAAGTCAAAAAATCAAAGGCCCCGAGAAAGAAGCCAGAGATCAAGGATGGGGAGAGACCTGTGCCGATATCGTTGGCTCCTGAGACACCACTTCCACAACCGAAACAAATACCGGTGCAGAACGAGTCGACCCCCAAATAAAACTCGTTTTGAAACTCAATTTATAAGTAAAATGCTTTGAAATACGAAAATCCCCAAAAGTTTTCCCAAAATATCCCGACTTTCGGTTAAAAATAATTAATAGTTTTAATCAATTAAATTGATTTCAATTTGAAAACATTATCGAAGAAAATGTTATAAATTATTATTAAAATAAAAACAATTAATTTGAATGAAAATGATTTGAGAAAAATATAAATCAATTTAAAAATTAATTATAAAATCTGTTAAACATTTAAATCCATAAAAACTGTTCAATAGTTTTGTTAAAATGGTATATAATTTGGGAAATTATTTGGATTTTTTAAATAAATAAATATTTGACTGAAATATGTCTGAAATTAATTTGATATCAAAATTGTGGGAAAAGAGAGCTTTGATTCAGATTTCAATCAATTAACTAAATTTCAAAATCAAAAACTTTGGCTTAGATTTAGTCGACTTTTGTTACTTCTTTGCCGCACTTCTTCAGAGCGGTCATCACTTCTTCGTCAGTGAACTGTTGAGAATTGGTGTCCAACACAATGACTACGGTTTTTTCGGTCAGATCGGTGTCCACTGACTTCAACTTATCTGCGAAAGCCTTCTGAAGACATTTCTTGACTGCGTTGACACAACCCTCACACGTCATCTCCACTTTGAATTTGTAGGTCTGTTCCGACATGTCTTCAATAGTTGACAATTGGTTTCACTTAAATCAAAGACTAATTTCTTTTGATTCAAACTTCAGTTTAAATAAAATAGTGGTTAAAAATCTGTTGAATCAAATGAATGATGAGATCAAGACTTAGTGTTGAGATAATCTGACGACACGTTACTTACTATTTATTGAACCCCTGTTTGCGTTAACGCATTGAAGTCAATGTGTTTCAACACTTTATCTCACTTAAAAAGTAACAGACTATTTGAATGATTGACTAATTGGTTGAATATCTATCAGACAAGAAGAACGTCAGAAATTTGGTTTTTATCATAACTTTGGCCTCAATTTGATTGCAAATAAATGTGATATAAATTGCGATAAAATGTTTTTAATTGCTTCGACAGTAAGTAATGTTATTTGAAGCCATCAATCGATAAGTATTCAACAAACGGCTCTTTTAAAGAATTTCTTTGTATTAATAGAGGTTAGACATGACTTTCAACTGGAGATCAATGTATATTCTAGGCAATCAAAATTCCATAAGTTTAATAACCTTTTTAAGTGATTAGCCAAACATTTGGCAGTTGATTAATGAGTTAACTATCACTCAATTTTCGCTAAAATTAGTCCAAAAGATTTTCTTAATTTACCCATTTTTAGAACAAACCTAGGAATTCAAGTATAGACTCAAGAAGGCTCAAGGTCAATTGTAAAGTTACCATTTTAAGTCAACAATTTAATAAAGTTTGAGAATTGCTTTAAAACATTTTATTCAGTATAATATCAACAAAAAACACAAATTTTAAGAATATATTCGACAAACAAATGGATAGAAATAAAAACTAAGGATTGCTTTTTAAGTTTGATTCGACGATCAGCTCTTCTGATCGCTTGGATTTTGTGGTCCGAACCTTTGATTTAATCAATTTTCTTTCTGTTCGTGGGCTGTCGTTCGAAGAGCCACTTGTTATTCCCTTAATGCTTTGGTTTGAGTCGGTTTTCATTTGTTTGGGAATTGTTTTGATTGATTTGTAACTCTTGTCGTTCTCTGAATGCAATTCATAGTTTTCCCGGTCTTTACAGAATCCACTGAATTGAATGCACAGAACAGTTGAAAAGAAGGCCAACGTATAGATGACAATCCCGACAATCACTGCAAACCATTTCAATGTCGAGGAATCCCATTGACTGTCATTCAATGGGTTTATGTCACTGGAAGTGTCCTCTGGTTTGAAAGCGGCGGTCAATCCTAACACGAAAGACATGCACACAATGAAGAGTAGGTACGCAAATCTGACGATCCAAATGATTCCAATGCCTTTAAGTCCAGAATAATTCCG
This sequence comes from Edwardzetes edwardsi, assembly GCA_034693445.1. Lineage (NCBI taxonomy): Eukaryota > Metazoa > Arthropoda > Arachnida > Sarcoptiformes > Ceratozetidae > Edwardzetes > Edwardzetes edwardsi. The sequence goes on along the minus strand of JAQFXL010000886.1, from coordinate 181 downwards.
TTTTATAATCCAGTAATAAACGGCGACAAATGAAAGGACTAATACATAGGCAAAGACTGCGGACAAAAATGCTGTCAAAACCATTGTTGCGATGCTGTCATAAATTTTGGCAAAAATCCATTTCTCGAACGAATTGATAGCATATTGAGTGTGAAATAGAATGTAATGAATGCCTGATATG
>JAQFXL010000885.1:0-15556 GCA_034693445.1 Edwardzetes edwardsi | reverse complement strand
ATGAAGAGAAGACAAGAGGCTGAAGACCAACGAAGAATTAAATTAATGGCTTCACAGGAAAAGGAAAAGCGCGCCGTTGAGAAGAGGAGAATACTTTTGGAGGAAAGGGTGACCGAAAAGAAAATGAAATCTCAAGAGAAGGTCAATAGAGTGGCAGAACTCAGAGAAAGACAGAAACAAATGGAAACCGAAAGACTTAAAAAAGAATTAGAAAAACGTGAAGAACTCGACCGCAAAAGAAATGAAGATCGAAGGGAACAGCTCCGCAAAAAACAAGAAGAAATGGCTAAAAAAGCACAGGAAGTCGAGCGCCGAAAACAAATTAAAGAACTGCAAGAAATGGCGTTGAAATTGAAAAAACAGGAAGAGTTGGAACGCAAACAAGAACAGGATAAGGAACGACTGCGCGAACAGGAAAGGATGGCCGCTCTTATTCAACAACATAACAGTAGTCTTCAGCAGAAAGCCGTCGCCAATTCCTTTGTGAAAAGGTGTGAAACAAACACACAATTAGTGCCAAAAGTGGTCGTCACTAAACTGAGTCCTCCAGAAACGGATCAGCACTTGAATAACACTTACAAAGTCTCAGAACAGAAAACTGCCGAAGAAGTGCCGCAAACTAAGGGAGAAGTGAACCAAACATTTGTTATGAAAAAAGACTCAAAAGAACACTCGTCTTATGATATGACTCCTCCGCCCAAAGAACACGATTATCACAACTACGACATCAGTGAAATTCAATCGGACGACGACACCGATGACGAGCAACAGCCTCGCAAAAGGATCCCGAGTTGGGCGCGCGGCCAGCATTTCATCCAACAGGTCCATTCTCAGTTTAATAAGAGTCAAAGAGCTGTCTACAAACAAGTAAAGTCAGTGTTCGGTAGTGGCGATCAGGTGCTCGACATATTCAAAGATGACTTCAGCCTTATGTTCCCTCAAAAGCCTCTGCACCCGAAGTACGCCAAAAGAACCAGTTCTGCAGTTTGGGAGGAATGTCCCTCAAGATATCAATCGGATGAGTCATTTCTCAATCAATCTTCAAATCAATAATTTTATCATTTTTTAAACAAATTATTATTTTATATATTTTTAAAACTTATTTTATGTCTTATTAATAAATATTGGATTTCAACTCAATAGTGTTTTAATCAAATTTTTGAGGAAAGGGTTAATTAACTATCAAAGTGTTTGTCAGAGTTGTTGACAATTTGCGATCGATTCAAATGATCAGAAGATTACAATTAAAACTAAAGAAATTTTTTATTGCAAACATTTTTCCCCAACTTTTTGGAGAAGAAATCATTCAAATCATTGCTGAATATGTTTTGAGGGAAAAAGTTTTAAAGCTTTGGTATTAAAGCGTTATGTTATCTGTGGATGGAGTAAACCGGCAGTCATTGGCAGACGTGTACTACCAATACATCGATGTTTACAATCAATTAATTGTTAGAAACAAATTGCAAAATGAGTTCAAAATTATTGAATTCAATTCTAGTCGTCGTTATTCTCTCAATACTGTCGACGATATCCTCTTCAGTCAAGAAGAAAGAGGTATTTCACAAATTTGGTGGTAATTCGATAGCTGTAGAAATTGTATCCAATTTTTAGCTCACTTTAGGCGAAAGAGTCCAACAGTTGACTGATTTGTCGCTTAAGAAACCAACGATTCGATTGAATGGCGAAAAATTCAAGCAATACATTGGCTCGAAGTCAATGCCCCGCAACTACTCGTTTGTGGTGATGATGACCGCACTGTCACCTCAAAGGCAGTGCTCGATCTGCAGACAGGCCAACGATGAGTTCCAAATTGTGGCCAACAGTTGGCGATATTCTCCGCAATTCTCGTCGCGTCTATTCTTCGGTCTAATCGATTACGACGAGGGGTCGGATGTCTTTCAGTCGTTGCAATTAAATTCTGCGCCCGTTTTCCTCTACTTCTCTGAGAAAGGAAAAGTCAAATCTCCCGAACAAATGGATATACAAAGAGTTGGTTTCGGTGCCGAAACGATCGCCCGTTGGGTCGCAGAGAAGACTGACATTCAAATCCGTGTCATCCGTCCGCCCAACTATTCGGGAACTTTGGCTTTGCTTATATTGTTTGCTCTGATCGGAGCTCTTCTCTATATGAGAAGAAATAATTTGGATTTCCTCTACAACCGGACCTCTTGGGCTTTGGCCGCAATCGTGAGTCACAACTCTTTCATATTTCTCTTACGAATCAATTGAGTCTTAAATTCTTAAACGAAAATTGAATTGAAATCACTTTTTCTTTTCAGTCGATTGTGTTGGCCATGACTTCGGGTCAAATGTGGAATCATATCCGCGGACCGCCTCTTATGCACAGAACACAAAAAGGCGTCTCTTATATTCACGGCAGTAGTGGCGGACAGTTTGTTATCGAAACTTATATTATATTCATATTAAGTGAGTTTTATTTGAATATAACTCAGAATTATTTTAAACGAATGTTTTCCACAAAACAGACGCTTCGATTGCTTTCGGTATGATTTTGATGAACGAAGCCATGAAAGGAAAGGGAGACTCAAAAAAGAGAAAAAGTATTGATTTCTTATTGATTTCAAATTTAATTCAATTTTATTTTTTGGGTACAGTTATGGCAATCGTCGGAATGGGATTAGTGGCCATATTCTTCAGTTCATTGATATCTATATTCCGGAGTAAAGCACACGGATATCCATATAGTTTTCTATTCAAATAATTTAATCATTAATTTATTGTTCTATTCGTTTCTCTTTTAACGAGTTTTTCGATTAAATTTCTCTTTATTTCGACAATTAATACAAAAGTTATTTAATTTTTCGATAATTTGTTTTATTTTTGAATTTATGTGAAAATATTTGTTTGTTTTCATCTTTTTTAGAAAAAAAACGGAAAAAATTTTGGCTTCGAATTCGATAATTGTTTTTTCAATTAGTTTGAGACCTCTTTAAGTGATTAAGTAATTGGATTTCAAGAGAAAAATTTGTGTTTGAGTTCAAAGTTTGTTTCAAAAAGCATTGATTTGTATGCTATCGATCAGTACTGTTGTGAAGGCCGACAAACAAATTGATTTCAAATCATTTTCTCATTTCATAATCAACTTAAGTATAAAAACATTTGTTTAATAAGCGATCGATTGTCTGATTGACTGCCAATAAAGTGATTGAATTATCGTTTAATTTAAACAAACCATTCAATTGGTTTAAAAATCAATTAATAGTTTGGTTAACAACTGATTAGCAGTCGATTTAATCACTCATTGCAGACATTGAAGAGCCACAAGTGATCAGTCATTTCTCGGACTTACATCAAAGTTGAGAAAATTTTTGTTTAAAAAAAGTTTTTCAATACTTTTGGGCATTCATTCATTCATTTAACTAATTTCTTATTCAATTGAGTTTTAAGGTATTCTTACGATTAATGGATAAGTATTTTAAACTTTTAGTTGTTTTTTAAGTTAAAAATATCCAAAACTCTGATAAACGAAATATTTTTAAAATATGAGTCATTTGGACCCGAATTCAGTGAATATATGGATATATCGATTCGACTCTTTCTCTCCATATTTCAGATAAGTTTTCTCTATTCGAGATGTTTGGGTTGAGTTTGGGTTGAGTTTGACTTCAGTATTACACAGACATAGAGTGAGAGCCCTTTAAACTACACGTGAATCTCATTTGTGTTCAAATGACATAATAAACAACTTTTGGTTCATTTATTTAATTGGTTTTGAACTCAAATCATAACTAATATTCAAATTAATGTTTTTAGTGTTAAATAGGCGACAAAATGTCAAAATCAAATCATCTGAATAATTGTGTGGACAGTGAGAGTGAAGACCTGAACGATGGCTTAACTGCACACCAGTTGTTCGGCTCTGGAGATGGACTCACATATAAGTAGGTCTTTACTACAGATATTTGATTTTTGAAAGGTAATTGTTTGTGTTATTTACAGTGACTTTTTGGTACTTCCTGGGTATATTGACTTCAGCGCCGAAGATGTGGTCAGTATTAGAGATAATTTTCTGAAATGTTATGTTTGTGTCAAATGTTTTATTGTTAAACAAAAGGCAAATGTGTTTTGCGATTCATTGCTTACATTGGCTTTAATTTGATTGCAATGAATAGGATCTGACGACAAGTCTAACCAAACAAATTCAACTCCGAGTACCACTCGTGTCGTCCCCTATGGATACGGTCACAGAGTCGGAGATGGCTATCGCGATGGCTGTAAGTATTTCCCCAATCGATGAATGCCTTTCTATCGATCGCTTAATTAGTTTTCATTGAATTCAATATTTGTTTTTCAATTTTGCGCTGAAGTCTAATAATTATTGAGTGGTTTTTCATTTGATCTCTAATCCATTGGCATTAGTGAGCTAGCTCAAATCAACTTTGGTTCCTAAGAAGTTGATAACATTTTCATTTATCAGTTTCTAATTGACTCATATTTTAGTTCTTAAAGCTAATAGAATAGCGTGAGATCTAGTCATTCGATTTAATCACCTTGGTAACTATGCAATTCTCCAGCTTGAAAGATTTTAAGTTAAGCAGAATTTCTTGCAAGTAGAGTTTTTTTTATGGCTAAACATTCTCTAATATTTCGAATGGTTTGCATTTATTGATTGTTGAATTTGATAGTTATGCGGAGGAATTGGAATAATTCATCACAACTGTACCGCTGAATACCAGGCGTCAGAAGTTCTCAAAGTGAAGGTATCTTTTTATATAATCAAAAGTTTTTCCGAAATATGATATCAATTAAAGAATTTCTAAACAATTTATCCATCGATCAATTGTTTACTCAAAAGTATCGAAACCTTGAAAATCAGTAAATAATCGATTAATTAAACGGATCTCATATGTCGTCAATATTTTCAGATCAGATACTCAGATACGAAGTCTATTGAGTTATACCATAAATATTATAAACCAAAGAACGGGTAATAAATAAGTTGTTATTCTGAACCAGAAATACAAACACGGCTTCATTCGCGACCCATTAGTTTTGGGACCAAATAACAAAGTCAAAGATGTGCTCAGCATTAAGAAGGAAAGGGGGTTCGCCGGCATTCCAGTAACAGATAACGGAAAACTAGGCGGTACACTGTTGGGTATCGTCACATCCCGTGATATTGATTTCAAAACACAGGATATCTTGGAAGAGCCGCTTTCTGTTGTGATGACAAAAAGTGAGAATTTAGTGGTGGCGACAGACGGTATCACTTTGCAGGAGGCAAACGATATTCTTGAGAAGAATAAAAGGGGAAAACTTCCGATTGTCGACAAAGGGTATAGACTTACGGCACTTATCGCCAGAACTGATGTTAAGAAACATCGCGACTATCCCTTTGCTTCCAAAGATGAAAACAAACAATTACTGGTCGGCGCCGCTATCGGTACTCGAGAGGGCGATAAGGATAGGCTTAAAAAGTTGGTCGATTCGGGCGTTGATGTTATCGTTTTGGTATATCAAATAAATTTGAATCAACTCTCATTATTCTAATTATTTAATCTTGGTATTTTAGGACTCATCTCAGGGTAATTCTGAGTATCAGATTAATATGATCAAGTTCATTAAATACGAATATCCGAACATTCAAATAATCGCCGGAAACGGTAACAAAAAAATCGAAGTCTTATCAAAAAAGATATTTATTTATTTGATGTATAGTCGTAACCGTAAATCAGGCCAAGAATCTGATTCAAGCGGGTGCTGATGGTCTCCGAGTTGGTATGGGATCCGGTTCCATATGTATTACACAGGAAGTGATGGCTTGCGGTCGACCGCAGGCAACCGCTGTCTATAAAGTTTCGAAATATGCCCGAAAGCATGGCGTTCCAACCATTGCCGACGGCGGAGTTTCCTCTGTCGGACACGTCCTCAAAGCATTAGCTTTGGGCGCATCCGCTGTTATGATGGGCTCAATGTTGGCTGGAACAACAGAAGCTCCCGGAGAATATTACTTCTCGAATGGAGTTCGGGTTAAAAAATATAGAGGAATGGGTTCTATTGACGCCATGGAATCGAAAGATGGAGAGGGAAGTCGTCAGAGATATTTCCAGGGGTTAGACATTCAAAAGCAGTTTTAAGTCTGTAATTAATATGAATTTGCTTTTCAGTGAGCATGATGACGTTCGAGTAGCACAGGGAGTGTCCGGAACCATTGTGGACAAGGGTTCGATTCATAGGTTTGTGCCTTATTTGATAACTGGCATCAGATATGGTTCACAAGATATGGGAGTCAGAAGTCTTTCACTTATGAAGTGAGTCATCAAAAGATTAGTTTTATTTGATTAACAAAACATTTGTGACTTTAAGAACCAAAACATATTCCGGAGAATTACGATTCGAGAAGAGAACGGCTTCGGCACAAATCGAAGGCGGAGTACACGGACTCTACTCGTGGGTTAACACAAGGAATCCATTGTCGAACTCTTGATTTAATCAAAATTTCTTTTCTTTTCTCTGTTTTTTGGATTTCTCTAAAATAGATTTGAAAAGAAACTATTCTAACGAATCCATTCCCCGCATGTCTTTTAGGACAGTCCTCAAACTTTTGACTAAATGCCAAAACAAATGGTTTGTTCTCTAATCAGACGGAAAATCAAATTATTTTTACAACTAATCTAATAACGAGATTAAAGATTTCTAATCAAAGTTTTAATTTTATTTTTCACTGATTTCTATCAATAGTGCCATTAATTGAACACATTTTTAGTCAAAATTATACTCTTTTTTGAAATGTTTTTCTTTCAAAATAATTCCATTATTTTAATGAAATTTTGTTAAAAACGTATTTCTTTATCAAAAGATTATAATAAAATGTTTTTTAATAAAATTCATTATAAGTATGATCTCAGGTATTGAGAGCACAGAATATTCTTGAAAAACAACAGTTTTTATTCGCAAATTAATTCAATTGCTTTTTATTCAAAGAAATTATTGTTTTTCAGAGATGTGTTTTCTTAGGTAATTGCCTACTATTCCAGAATATTCTGCTTGTTATTGATCGTCAAGTTCTAAGAATTCTTATATCGATTTAAATAAGAATTGTGGGAATAATTGCAGAATATATTAATTGTTTGCATTCATTGGAAAACATAGGATTTAAACCATATTCATGTCATTTGTTTTGTGATCCGAACTGAGCTGTTTGACAAACTTCGGGGTCATTTAATTGAAATACTACTCAATAAAAATTATTTGACTCAATATTTGAGGTCAAGTTTATTAGAACTGTTATTGTCGTCAATAACGACAGGGATTTAAAAAGAGATTTGCATTGAAATGAATGAAATTTTGTGCTCAAAATGAGTGATAATTTGTGAGCAAATGTTTAGTGAATTAAATCTCTGTTTACACTATTGTTAACGATTTCAATGGTTTTTAATAATCATTTATTTTATTTATATTTAACTCTTCGATATATTTCTGCCAATAGTTTACGTTTAATACGATTGTGATATAAATTGATTTAATATTCAATGGATTTGTGATCTAATTCTCAGTATTTTATTATTTGTAAATAAATTTGAATTATGGCTGAAAACAAGCAAAATAATGGTGAAGACAATGAAGAAGAAGATAAAGAAATTTTAATTAATGACATAAAACGGCGGATGAGTATCGTTGAGGACATTGTCGATGATATGAATCGACAGCACACTCTTCTTCCATGGGATCGGTTTCGACAATGGGTTTATTGTATAGCAATCGTTACTTTCGACATAGAGTTGGGACAGACTATTCAGGTTTGACACCTCTGCCCACTACTGTCTCTTCATTAGACAATTATTTAAACGTTTGTATTACAGCACATATATCCGGCGTCAGTAAAACTCACCGAAAGAGAGGTTTGTCTTAACCACTAATCGATTCAATTTCTAATAATTTAATCGTCAAATAGATGTCAAACATATGTTACCTTTCATTTCCTGATTCCAACTCTGGCTGTATGTGAGTCAACCCATTATTAGCCTTTCCTATGGTTTGTCTCTAATTATTTAAAACATTGATTGGTCACCGATAGGGGCGACACTCAATTCCATTTCAGGACAAAACTCTGTCCGATTCGTCGGAAAACAGTTTCCATTTATAGAGACTATAATAAGAACTGTTTGCAAGCCTTACAAGTGAGCCATCGATGCAATAATGAGTAATGTCTTTGTGTCTCAATGTGTTGATCCAACTGTTAGGTCGATTCGACGTACTTTTACGGCTACGTATACTTCCGTCAGGTGAAGGACCGGACCGCTAGACGCGGGTATTTCCAGAAATCTCTGGTTTTGTTAACTCGACTGCCATTTGTGCGCCTTTTCTCACATGTCGTTCAACTAATATCTCCGCAATTCTTCGAATGCGGTGACGCCAGTCTTGAGGCCGGTATGCATCCAAAGCTCCACATTTTTTGAAATTCATTGACTAATTGTCTGTCATTCCGTCAAAAGCCTGTCACGACATCGATCAGTGGCCGCCACCGACTCCGGGCGTGACTCTCAATCTTCCACTAATGGGAATTGTCTTACAAATAACAGTTCCAAACAAAAGCGAGAAATTGAATCCCTCCCCAAATACTGAATACCCGTCAATCAGTATTACACAGCTGTCCAATAATTCAATATCTCCCTCATCATCACAAACATCACTGAATCCCTTCCCGATTGTCATTCCATCTGTTTATGAGCTGAATATTTACAAATCGTTTGCTTCGATCATAACTCATATTCAACTTCTTTGGGAACTAATACTCGTCTGCGAACCCATAACTGTTATGGCGCCCACACCTGACGTTTGTTCCGAAACAGTCCAGTCTTTGGTCAGTCTTATTCTTCCCCTCAAATATGGATCTGATTTTAGGCCGTTCTTCACAATACATGACTCGGAGTTCAAAGAATATACGACTAAAACTCAGTCACCGTTAGTATTAATTTCCAATCGAATGACTGATTCTTTATTTTATTCGAATTACAATTCAGTCCACCCGTGGTTTTGGGGGTAACCAACCCTTTCTTTGCTAAGACTCTCCAGCATTGGCCGCACATAATAAGAATCGGTGATTACGGCTCCGGTCAGTCATAATCTGCCGAAAATATTGAGTTTTAATCAAAATTTGTTTGAATTTTTAGCGAATAATCAAAAATCCAAAATAAAAAAGTCAGGAATTTTGAAGACATTGGACTCAAAGACAGGGGTTTACACCAAATATAAGCCGTTTCTACAGAAAGATCGCGAAATTTTGAAAAAAGTTTTGAAAGGTGTGGAGAGTAAACGGCCGACAGAAGTGCAGAGCGCTCTTCTCAGAAGGTTTTTGTTGGAATTGACGCAAAGCTTTTTAATACCTTTGGAACGATATTTCGCGTCATTAATGCCGCTCCAAAAGAATGTCTCGCCATTCAAAAAGACGCCAATTTTACAACACTTTAGACCCGAAGAGTTCCTGAAGACGTTGGAGACATCCGGACCTCAGTTAACGTCAGGAATAAAAGGCGATTGGACCGGACTCTACAGAAAGTTCTTATTGTGTCCTAATTTCGTCTCCTGGTATGACTCACGCCTTCGAGAGGCCAACCAAAAGCTAAGAGCCCTTCACATCGAAGCCATGTCTTCGGCAAATCTGATCGATTGGATTCAAGATAAGGCAGAAGTGGAAGTCGTGGACCTAATACTTAGACTCAAAGACAAATTGTCTTCTGTAGAAACCGAATGTTTGCCACTCGACGGACAGACTGTTGATAAGCTTAAGTCGAATCTGAATGACTTGATCGACACTTTGCCCGAAGACCTCAGAGCTATACTTCTGAAGTCATAATACGTCACAAAAAATCATTTTTAAAACTCATTTCATATTCTGTCGAATCATTTGTTTATATATTTTTGACTACAAATCAATTAAATAAACATTTTATTGAAATTCAATTAAAGAATTTTGATTACAAAAAAAAACAAATTCAGCCCCACTTTGGCTCTGAGCCCATACTTCTGAACTTCTGTTCTGATTTGTGTTTTTACGGTAAATGTGATTCGAGTATAAAATTGTGGAGATTTACAAAAAACAATTCAAATATCTATTCAATGATTAATGGATTTATGGGTTCGATGGCCAGGGATGACAACGAGTGACAGACCTGTAGATTACAATTTGATACTTTTAAGATATCAAAGTCGATGAGACAAACCTTATGAATAAGAAAAGCACAGACTCTTCGATTCCAATTGGAGCAGAGCGTCAAAGCGTTGCGGACACGAACCAAATCTCTGATCATTCAAATATCAGTTATGAGTGGAGTGTTTACCACAATATTATCAGTAAATTAAATCTTTATAGACTTTTATTTTAACTAATGTTTGATAGATTTTAGATCCAAGATAAGAGAAAATTGAGTTTTGAGTTTACATAAAGTTTGCAACAGTTACCTGGCATTAGTCCTAATGAAAGCCCTGTAATCTGATTCTCGATATTTAATTAAATCAATGGGTATTTTAGAGCCGAAATCACCGAATAATGACTGCATTGAAGACATTATTATTAATTTGAACTCTCGTTCACTGATTGCTTCTCCAAACTCTTTTGATGCAAATTCTCTATAAAAAGATGAAAACTGTTGTAAAAATGATAACTTTATGCGAAAATATGAATTAAATTACAACTGAATGTATAAATAAATGTAATGTTTGTCGTCTCGAATGCTTCTGAATCGAGTCACTGAAGACATTTAAATTATTCAATTTTATTAAATTAAAGCTTGGTCAAATATCTGATTTCAGTTGTCTTTACAACGAATCACACGATAATCAAATTCAAAACATTGATTTCAATTTGCAAAACACAAAAATATTGGCTCAATATTATTGAGTTTTAAATGCAATCACATGTGAAACACGTGACTAATGATTATAAATAGTTTGCAGAGGAATCCGATTTTAACATCAAATGGCTTCAAATCGATTAAAGATAATCATTTAAAAACTGTTTTGAGTATATTTTTAACATTTTTTTTGTTTATTTATTGAATGAAAACTTGAAAAATGTTGGAAACGATTCTGGAAAGGATTCGTTTGTATGAAGTGATGTTAATGTCTTCATTTCAGACCCATTTGGCTCCTTTTGAGCCCATTTTTATGTTTGGCTCAAATTTAGGTTAAATAAAAAAAATGTTGTTTTTGATTGCAATTAATAATATTTCTATCAATTTTCAGGCGATCCACTCAATGGTTATATATTTTTCTTCGTTTTTTGCTTCATATTTGTGTCCCATTCGTCTGCATTCAAAGTTTTGTGGACATCAGTATTGTCCGAATGGATTAATTTGGTCCTTAAATGGCTGTTCAATGACCAGAGACCCTACTGGTGGTCACAAATGGCTAAAAATCATTTAATTACTGCCAATAATACAGATTTCTTTGAAGACATCCATAATGACTATGACTTCGAAAAGTGGTTAAATTCACTGAATTTAAAACAGTTTGCCAACACATGTGAGTTATTCTCAATCCTTTCACTCAATTTTAACCAGAGCATTGAATAATAGTCATTTATTCTTGGTGAAAAGTCTTTATTAAAGTCCCTTAAAATGAGTGAAATAGTCTTTTAACCTTGGGTGCGTACTGTGGCACAAAAAGTCGGCCGAAACCACTTTTAACCTCAATTGAAAATTTAGTGTAGAAATTACTCAAAAAACATTTTAGCAATGCCTTGAGTAACCAATGAAACCAAGAATAATTGAAATTAGATGACTAATTATAATTAAATTAATGATTTGCCGAACCTTTCAGTGCTTTTCAAAATTAAGCGCTAAAATAGTCTAAAAGACTTCATTTAAACGCTCTGATTATAACAAACATTGGTTTACAGGCGAAACGGGTCCTGGCTTTCCATCGGGTCATGTCATGTGTTCGGCCGCAGTTTGGTTTTGTCTAATAATCCAATTAATTAAATACAAAATCTTGAGTTCACAGAAACACAGATTTATAATGAGATGCGTTTTCATAACTTCATTATTGATGGTATCTTTGGGTCGAATTTACATTTCTGCCCACTTTCCTGACCAGTGTTTTGTCGGTCTATTAACTGGTATTATAGTCGCCGTTGTTATCGAGAAGTTGATTGATATCCAAAGAATCAGTTTTGGCGCTCATTTGACTTCGAGTGTGCTTTTGATTGCGATCTCGTACTCTATTCACGAACTAATGAACCGCTACTCCGCAAAGGGCGCCGACTGGTCTCTCAATTTGGCCAAAACCTACTGTTTTGATATAAACAATGTAAAGGCAGACACTAGTCCTCTGTATGTGATTTGGCGCTGCGCTGGAACTGTCATCGGAATCGGTATAGTATTTAATCTTCTATTGAGTCGAATAAATAAAAATAATTACTTATCTCTGGCGCGGAATAAATCAGATTTCAATGTAAGAGTGATTAATACTATTGTATCGACGGCTGCGCTAATTATTTACGTTAATTATAGCAAACCTGAGCCCACATTCGGGGATCAAATCTATAGTTTTTACTTTAAATCTTTCATTCAGTTCGCGTTTATACCGATTATAGGATTTGTTAGCCTTTTATTGATCGATAAAATCATGAAATTCTATTTGAATAGAGTTTTGCGATCAAAGCGTTAGATATTAATAAATAATTAATAATATAAACCAAATGAATAGATGGGTAACTCCTAAACACCGGTAATCACTTATCAGAGACTATAAAGCACTTCAAATCTCAAATCAAAGCTCTCTTTGAAACACATTTGAGTTCGAATTGAATGCAAACAAAATATTAATCAAATCTTCACAAATCACTCATTAATTTCAATGTTAATCACTGATCAGTAAATTCTTGGGTCAGACAATCAAAATTCAGTGACACTACTTTCAGTTAGCTTTCACAAGATATGAATGTTTTAGTCAGCTTCAACCCTAACTTGATCATCTAGCAGAACAAAATTGAAAAATTCCTGCTATTGGATACCATTTACTTCGTAAACATTTGTGAAATCAGATCTTTTTTAGTTAATTTTTGAACAAATAGTAACTAGGGCAGTGAAATTCGGCTAAAAAGATCTGATTTCACGTGTATTAATAAAAATGCATCTTGTAAAAGCTAACTGAAATAGTCAATTGTAAGCAATCAAATGACTTTTCTCTCAATATTTAATAATTTGACCCTCGAGTTAATGCCATTGATTTGTTGATATTCTTTCAAATTATTATTCGCTGACCTTTTTATTAACAAATATATTATTGTTATTAAAATATATTAACGTTTTATATAAAAATATAGTAATCTTGTTATAAATCAAACATATTTTAACAATATTTTGAATCACATTTGTTTTTGTGGACAAATTATGCACTAAAAGGCTGTTTCATTAGATTCTAGAGTTTACGTCACAAAATTGACCATCAATAGAAAAGAAAGTGAGAAGGGTCAAACTAATTTATAAATGCAATCGACAATAAATCGCACACTTTCGCAAATTTTGAGGAAATCCCATAAGAATTGGAACAATTATTCACAAATATTATGTGTTGGTGTCTAAATGAACAAGCTCACTTAATTGTCAACTCAATGCACAAGATTGAGATCAGTATCGATAAGTTTAAGCCATTAATAGTTTTTGTATGACATTAGACTCGAATTGTCCTCAAAACTGGAGTGTTGTCTGAATTCAATTCAGTTGTAATATTAGCTCAATATTTGATTTAATAAATAAATTAATGTTAAAAACAATTTGATTATCAAAACCCCGTTTTGGTTAAAATATTTTGATTTTTCCAAACATTCATTGGAGTCAAAAATTTTGAGGTTAACCATAGACTCCAAATAATCTATTATATTATGAAAGCCATCCATAAATAATCCAAAGACTTAGCCCTCAATTGAATGCAAAATATTTGAATCATCTGAACAACAATTAAGACAATGAAAGATAAGAACCAATTTTAAAACCGAATAGATTTGAGAAATCGATAGTCATTTGTTAAAACGATTTTGCATTTAAAACAATCTTAAGAACAAAACTTTAGAGAAATCAATGTTTGAAGACTAGACGCGAGAGGAAAGCCTATCACTAATTGGTGGTTATAATTGATTTTTTCGCCATTGATGCACATTATATAACTCGTCCTCAGAACTGGAGGGCGCGTCAGTGTATTCTTTAATTTTCATGAGCTGTTTATGGTTGACATTATTGCTGGAATGGTCTTCTTCTTCGTCATCTTCTTCATCATCGAAAAGACTGATTCCATTGGCGCCGATCCGTCGAAAGCCTTTTTTGTGATACTTTTGTTGTATTAAAACGTTATAAACACATAAAGAGATTATAAGAATTGAAAGAACAGCTGATCCGCAGATTATAACAAACACTGCGCGCGGAATACCAGCTATTCGGGTGTCGCTCATCATATCTATTACAAACAGGTTGTCCTGACCGGGGTATATACTGGATATTTTGGTTGATGGCCAATAGCCGTCTGCCTCAATAGTGAGCACATATTTGCCCTCATAAAGAGGAATTCTGTAGTGACCGTTGCTGTCAGTGATGTAGACGTCGTGTACAATGTCTTCGACTTTGATTTTTGCATTACTTATACCGAAACCATTTTCATCGACTACTCGGCCGTGAATTCCATTATTGAGATTATAGAGTAACTCAAGTATAGGAGTCTTGTGGTCGCGCCATAACTGACCCAATCCATTCTCGATAGGACTTCCACAACAACCGATGTATATATAAAACTCATAGATATTTGACTGATTAAAGCCATAATCCATAAGCGTTCCATTAGTGGCGTCCCAAATAGAACCGGTTGTGAATCCATTTTTAATGAGTCTGTTTCTGTTTCCGTGACCACATCGAGCACTTCCCAAATGCATGTCTTTATGCGCTTTCGAGTAAATCATAGCCAAGTGTTCGAATGACTGTTTGTCTATCTCTGAAAGACGTCTTCTTTTCAATGTTTTCGCTATTATTTGACAAAAGTTTTCAAAATTAATTCATTTGAAAGCAGTCATCGATTCCAAGACTTACTCGAATGCGAAGAACTGAACGGATATGTAATAACATTACCACCAGTTCTAAGTGTAAGAGAGACTAAAAAATTCTCATTTTTTGTCCACTTTTTAATTGCTTTGGTTTCGGGCGGAGTCGAGAAGTCGTCTATAATTAAAACAAATTATTAATTTATTTATTGCAAGAATGAATGCAAACCATCGAATGACTGATCGAGATCTACGTCATCGGCATTTGTCGAGCCCTTAGTGCTGTCACACTTTCCAATTTGAGCCAACTCTGCGCCGTCGGGATTGACTAATGGCGCGAAGGATATGTGAGTCGTATCGATCAGTTGTGTAACGAATGTGTCTTTTTTGTAATGAGTTAAAAGAAATTCAATTAATTGGAGAAGAATTTCAGTGGTGGCCCTTTCGTTGCCCCTCAAGCCTCCGATGAAGCGGACATTCGCCACTTCGGCGCCTCTTATATTCGAATCCGAACCGATTTTGAAGACCAATATTTCGCGATTTTGTACCGATTTTCCGATACTTTCA
>JAQFXL010000884.1:0-15574 GCA_034693445.1 Edwardzetes edwardsi | reverse complement strand
GGTGAATTTTTTGGTGAATTTTTCAATTTTTAATCGAGATTTTGATCAGTGGTTTTGATCTTTCAATTCGGGAACTAATGAGTGGCTTCTCCGGTGATTTATCGATGATTTGATATAAATTTGAATCTATTAATTGAATGAAAGGTCATTTAAATCATAAACAAATTAATGAAAACAAATGATTGCGTTTTGTTTTGGCAGTTAAATACACGTTGGCTTTAGATTTGTGTTCAAAAACAACGTTACAACAAATTGAAGGTTGAATAAAATCATTGGTTTGTGTCATTCACGTTGAAATCAATGCAATTATTTTCGTTTACAAATACTCAGGGTTTGAAAATAACATTACTATTGTAATAGTGTTTTAAAACAGTTTGAAAGTGACATTTCATGTTGTAATCAACAGATGACAGACTAAGAACTGTTCAGAAACAACAAGCAATTGAGAAATCAGTTTTTCCTGCTCATACAATAAGACAAGATTGTATCCAATGTTACATGCTAAATAATTTCTGAAAAGCTCACCAAGATTATTCAGGATGTTTTCTTTAATTTCTGTCCTAAAGTGAAATTGGAGTTCAAAAATGTGTCGAATCAGTAGTTTTATGGAAAACCCAAACCATTTCTAACCTAAAAGTCCGTCAGATGTCGGACTGAAACCAGTATTTGAGATAAAATGTCATTTTTGTCGACAATTTTCGGTAAAATAAAGTTCATTAACATTCTATTCGAGCATAAAATACATATTTTTCAGCTGCTATTGAATTAAACTCGAGATATAAAAGACATTCTTCTATTCAAATGTCTGTTATTTCATTGAAATCGATATTAATTTCAAACATTTCTTCAATACTTTAGAACCGCTTTTTTGCGTCAAAACTATTGAATTGAATTGAAATTTCAGTTTTCAATGAAATGATTAGAATTATGGGTTTTTTCAATTAATTACTGAATTTCGGGTCATTTGATCCGTTGATTGGATGATAAAAATTTTAAGTTTTTTTTCTGTCAAATAGTTTCTCAAATCAATCACCTGATAAATGGTTACATTAGTCCAAGAAATCCATAGCCAAGGGTGTAATCGGCCAGAATTAGACTTGAAATTAAACTACCTGGAGCCTAGCTGAAAATTTTCCTGGTTTTTATAATTGCAAAAATTCATTTGAATTTTAAAATTTTGCAATGATTTGAATTTTCTGCACTTTTTCTGAGTCTAAAATTACTGATGAATTCATACAAAAATTGCCTTAAATTTAAGTCTAAGGAATGTTTATCTCATTATTTGTCTGAAATAGCTATCTATTCCTCTTTGTAATCAAGCTGTTGACCTTGGTTATCTGAGTCTATAGATTTCAACTATCAAATAACTATTTCCTCTAATATTTTTCAAGTTTAACAAACTTTTTATTTCTCATTAAAACCGAAGAAATATTAATAAAAATCAAAAGAAAAATAGATTTTTTGATGAAAAATCTAAATGACATAAAATATGATCCGATAATTGATAAATAAATTGCAAGAAAACATTTCTGAAGTGAATTTTGTTTTTCTTATTTCAATTTAATATTTCATTAAAACCTATTCATCAGTAAAACTAAGAAATGATTTCTTTTTCCGACAAAATATTTACTGAAATGTTATTTGATTTGAAATAACAAACCGTTAATAAAAATGACTGAAAAATAAATAAATATTGAGATAAAAGTATTTGAACTTCAAATTGAAATATAAAAACCCACGAAAGAAAAACTGCTTATAAATCAAATCCGATTGAAATGTAAGGAATAAAATGTTTTTCTCATCATTTGGTTTCGCAAAAGAAAATTAATTAATGGTTTTCAATGATTTGCTTAAATCGGGGAATAAAATCCCATAAATATGTCCTCGAATATGAAAATTTAATCTGAAATATGACTTATTTTTGATTTTTTCGATAACAATATCCTTTTATAAACATAACATCCTTTAAAATGTTTGTCGATTTAAAACTCGACTTTCCAGGACATTCAGCGTCTGACTGGAAACTAAAACCACCAGGCTTATCTACAATAGTTGCAGTTCTATATTCTTGTACATCACAGAAAATTTTCTGCCCATCCCTGAAATTAATTGAATTTTATGTCTAAAATGAATGTTTGATTTTCTACACAACATTTCCACAAATATTTGACTCAAAAGAGTGTATTTGAGTTAAACCCTAATGTCTTACTGTTTGAGGAGTGAGCTCTTCCGATGAAAATTTGTTTCAGGGTTTGTTTGAGACCAACATTTGGGATAAATATGTGTTTCCGTTAAAGTTTAGCTCAATTTTCTTCATTTTCTTTCTCTTTCTCTCTTTTATTGAATTTCTTGATGTGTTTCCACTCAAGAACTGTAAGCGAGACCTCATATTCCCATCATTTGTGGTTTGCGATCATCCGCTCCTTTGCCAGTGATATGGCTGTCCTTCAGGACCAGTGCTGAAGACCTATTCTAATGAACAGCAGTGCTGTTCAGATGCCATATGTTCTCAAATAAGGCCTTTTGTTTAGTAATACACTTAAAGTTTGGTTTTGACTTTGATTTTATGATAGTTTTCCCAATTGTTTGCTCTCTTGTTCTCAAATATTCCAAAGATTTTTATCAATATTTAGCCCTTAATTGTCATTTAAAATATTAATTCAAACATGAATTGCAAGATTAGAGTAAATATCTCTCATAACGGAACTGAGGAATGTCTTCAAAACAGTTTGAAATCTTTGAACTGTTTGATTAGAGGCGAGTGTTTTCCTTCTCTCCCTCGCCCTGTCCACCCACTCCCCTATAAAAATATAATTGTTTCAATTTGTTTGCGAACCCTTTACTCTGAAATGGGAGATAAATGTCTGAAATTTTAGGAATAAATTTCAAAACAATTCATTTGATTAATAAATTATAAAACTTTTGTGAAATACTTGAAATCCTTTGGGTTTTCAGCGAAAAATGTGTTTAAAAATTAAACAAAAAATAAAACGGAAACTCAAGTGAA
This sequence comes from Edwardzetes edwardsi, assembly GCA_034693445.1. NCBI lineage: Eukaryota > Metazoa > Arthropoda > Arachnida > Sarcoptiformes > Ceratozetidae > Edwardzetes > Edwardzetes edwardsi. Next base: position 12,567 of record JAQFXL010000884.1, on the reverse strand, counting down.
TGACTGCACTGACTGTCTATACCTCAGTCTGTTTTGTCTGAATATTAATGAACGCACAGAATATAAAGTTTTAGGAACAGATTCAGTCATTCATCAGAATTTTGTTATTTAATAGCTATGTATTTATGTATGAATTATGTAAATATTTAATAATTATATTCAAAATATTATCAAAAGTTTATATAAAACTATAAAATATTTTTCTCTCTAAAAAAGTTTACATAAAATGTGTTGAAATTTATTGAATTCAATGAAAAAAATTGATTTTAATCTGACTTTTGTTCAAATGTTTTGCATTGAAATTGAATTTTTCAAATATAATTCATATTATTTTATTGCAAACAACAACTTATAGATTATATGAAACTATAGTTATATTCATATTTTTTATCAAAACATTATTAAATCAGTATTTTTCTAATCATTTGTTTCAATAAACGCCTGAATTTTATGGATATAAATAGTAATAATGGTATTAATGGACTCAAAAACAATTGAATTTTTCTTCAAAGACTTTATTAGACAATAAAAGCCAAGAATATATTCGTTAATATGAAATACTGATTAAAACTGATATTAATCACAGTTTAATGAATCAGAACCTACTCCTAGTTATGGGAAGAGAGAGTGGTTTCGACCTCAAAGTCTTTGACTCTTAGCCAAGACATTAATTCCCTTGGAAGTGAAGACTTCATTCATCGCTAGAGTTGAATGTCATTCCAATTGATAAGCCGTTCCCCTTATATAATATGTAACATAAGTTGAGATTAGTTTTTATAAACTTATGAATGAACTGAATTGAAATCAGAGTTGTTTTGATGTGTTTTTCAATAACATCTAAAAATAGATCTTTTAAATGAGTTGATTGAAAAAGAAGTGCAAGAATAGAAGTTTATGATAACCAGGATCAATAGAAAATATGCAATTTTTGTTTACTTGACTTATTTTTTATGCCATTTCTTAAGAATGTCTGAAAAAGTAATTATATTTTTAATGAAAATAGCTTTCAATCATTTAGTGAACCGTTTCTAAGAATCTTGGCTAAAAATCAATATCTAGGCTCAAATAGCACTAAATTGACTCCTTGGTAATCAAAGATTTGATACTATGAATGATTGATTTTCCTCATTAGGAGAAAGAGGTTTTATAATACCATTCAATCAATTGAGGGATTAGTTGTTTATTACAAACAAAAGAATTGAACGGATTTTTCACAACCAATGGATATATACAGTGGAAAGACATTAGTTTTCCTAATATTTTCGCATCAAATCGTTGATTCACTTCATTAGAGATATTGAACTGTATTTTTCATTTCAATACATTCACTAATATGTGGCTTAGGTTTCAACAAAAGAGACCCCAATTTGTAGCAAATGTTGAATCAAATAAAATATATGTTCATTAGATGTGTTTTTGTGCTGTTTTTTTATACTTCTCCTTATGTTAACCGTCTTTTGCTCTTAATATGAACTGTAAATCAAGTCTTCTTTACAAACAGTTACTGAAGAGGAATAAGAAGAAAAATAGATTCTTAGAGAATATTTGTATAAAAGAATATCATGTAATTCATTTTGGACGGCAAAGGAACAGGAATTCATTGCTCATGGGATTCAAGTCATACAAATTCAAAACTTTAGAAGTATTTCATTTAAAATATTCTAGAAAACAGTCGTGAAATGCATCCAAACATAGAATCCCTTTTGTATAGAGAATACACTGTTCTGTCGCTTTGAATATTTTATTAGTTTTGTTGCTTATAACGAGCTTCGACTGTATCGACAGTTTATATTAATGTGAATTAAAAATTGTTTCGATTGTCTGAACATTTGTTTTATTGAAATGAAAAATTTACTGCAATTATAGCCGACAGTAAAGACATTAACTCAAGAGGGATACCATTGAAAACTTAGAAGAGCATAGAATAATAAAATTGTGTGTTTCCAAGAACTGATTTCCTCGAAGAGTTTATCGATTTTTCACTACTCATACACTGAGTATTGCACTCATGGCTTGAAAATCAATTATCAAATGAGAAAATTTCACTCTAGTATTCAGATGAAGTGATTCTGTGCTCTCACTTCTATCTAATCCAATTCCACTCATACCGAACCCAACCCTATCCTATCCTATGCGTGACTCTAATCTGTTTGATAAAGAGAAATGACACAAACTTTTCGATGATATTGTCTTTTAAGTGAAGTGTTCCTAAAAAAAGGATTTTATTATTGTTTTTCACTTTTATCACAAAAGATAGTAAAGAATACGATATTTAATGCGATAAATGTGTTTAACAACACAATAATCGATCGATAAATGCATTTGAGTTCAAAAATTTTATACAAAATTGATTTTTAAAGGATATAAACACAGAATATATTTCCTCTGCTTTTAGTCGAAATTTTAGTAAAAATAAAAAACATGAAAATCCTTTAAAATATTAATCAAAAATATCTTTTATCCCAAAGTATTATATTTTGAACAAAATGAGAGGAAATTCATGAAATTCTGTTCACATTATGTCTAAAGAAATAAATTTTGTTATAATTTTTTTGATTGAAGAGAATTAACAGAAGTTTTGGTGCTTTTTGTTGTAATGACAGAAAAGAAGAGTAAAAAAACTGTTTTGTAATTAACATAAAAGCAATCTATAAAATGAAAGATAAAAATACAAACAAAAATTGATAATAAATTTCGTGATAAATAGGAAATGTCTTCCATTGAAAGGCAGAGTATATCTCATGTCATACCAAATGATAATACGTTATGATATTCACTGATATTTCTGATAGTTTTGTGAATTGTTAGCTAATAATTGCAATGAATTTGTGAATAAAAATTTAGCTTTTCTTTTGAAAAAATTACATTTTTAACAAATGACAGACTATTGAGGGAAACATTAAAGCTCTAAAAATATCTCCGAATTAAAAAAAAAGTCCATTAAATATAAATTTTTCAGATCTGCCACAAAAACGCTATAATAAAGTCATCAAAATCTAATGGAAAATAAACTTTCAAAATGTATTTTCATTATTTCCATAATGGTTTTGATCACACATTTCAATGATATTCTGATTCCAGGCTTAAAAGTATTGATTTTTCTTTAAAGAGGAAAAAACTCCAAATAATTGTCGTTAAACTTCAAACAGAATATTGGAGTCAAGCCTTAAATTGAAAGGAATTTTCATTGCATTTGAAGACTCTGGAGATCACTTCAATATAATAAGAGTCGGAGGCAGAGGACAGACAGTCTATTTCTATCCACATATTCCAAGTTTATATAAGATATCCTCACTTTTTCTCTCAACACTACTATTTTGTCTATAAAATGCATTCAAATCTTATGTTCGGAATCTCTTATTCACTACTCTTTGAAAGTTATTGATAGCCGTCTCTCTCTCTCTCTCTCTCTCTCTCTCTCTCTCTCTCTCTCTCTCTCTCTCTCTCTCTCTCTCTCTCTCTCTCCTCGTTTAGCATTAAAAGAGTCGAAAAACACAATTGAGATGAGAGTCGAGAATAAAGGCAGCGAACAAACAGACAAGTCGTTTACTCCTCCCCAGCTTTAAGTGGCTGTCCTTCTAATAGCATCACAGCTTCACTATCGGGGGATAAATCACATTAACATTGATAGTGATTACCAACGAAAGGACTGCGCTCTTCAGGAATGGCGAAAATCAATGTGGAAATCATTGCCGACAAAAGTGATTGCAAACAATTTTTACTCATTTATGACTCAATTGTGAAAACATTGCAAACAATTGCCTCAAAGTAGAGGATAAGTTTCAGTGTAAAAGAATGAGAGGTTTTCCTCAAAGCACTCGACACTTGAAATTTTGAATAAATTATAGTTTGATTTAAGTGTTAAATACTGTTTGGAGGAGAAAATGGATTAAATTCTCGTTTCAGATAAATTGCGAGGCAGTCAGGGATGAATAGCTCGACTTTTGTTAAATGATGAGCAAGCTTATTATGTCAGCAAAGTAATGGCATGATTCATCAGCAACGGCCTGCAAAATGCCATTGTCTGACAGTCTGGTCGTGTATTTACTCAACCATTTCAATGATAAATCATGAATCACTGATTAAATCAATATTAAAATTGCCTTGCCTAGGACCTAACCATAGAATTCTGCTGATTTATGCAAGATAAATTATAAACGTGAACTGAGATCATCACTTCTACAATAAACAATTCAACTTATCAAGGATTTAATGTTGATTAATTATGTTTGTTCATGCTCTACCTTGGTCTTAGGCAAAAGGGCAGATACGCCGTAATATATATAAAGAACTGGATCACTTTGAGAAGAGTTTGAAAGATAAGGCACTTATGTTTTTCTAATGGATTTATAATATGTGGGCAGAAAAAGGTATTAAAAACAGGAGTGGAGTCAGAACTCAGGAGACATAAGAATAATAGAGGACTGGGTTCGGAGTCGCACTCACATGTGTTGGCGTATTTCTTAGCACAACCATAATATGACAGAACAATCTCTCTGTGGGTTTTTACTACAGCTTTTAAATCACAATTTGATTGAATGCAGAGAATATTTATTAATAATTAGTGAAAAGAAATACTTAATTCATGTTTTGCTTCATTCAAATGCAAATTCAAAAGTAAATAAAATACTGATTAATGATATGTTTTGTTTGGCTTCACGTAAAAGGTTTCGGAATATATTTCGAAACTAGTGTTGGGTTTTTTCAATTCAATTATAGGAAAGTTTTGTACAGTTTTGACGTGAATTTCAGTCTAATATTCAGTTCATTAATGCAAATGAAATGTAAACACATTTTGAAATTTTTTGAACAAAAATTAGGAAAAGTTTTCATTGAATATTAACTCTAAAATATTTTTATTGAATACATTTCACCGAAGAAATTGAATAAATTGGAAGCTTTATGAAAATGGATTTCTCACAGAGATGGGCAAGGGAGGACTAATTGATTCTAGACTATTCATAATAGTCATCAAGATCATTTTTGATTTCTTATTATTCTCAGATCCAAAGGTAAAACTTTGAATAATCATTCATTAATCCTAAAAATTAGGGATAACTTGTTTTATACCGGGCTAAATTACGATACTTTGTGATATTCTCTCTAAACTAATTGACCAAGCTAACGTGTGAACAAAAATGGATAACTCTTAAGTTGGTATGGCTTTCAATTTTCAAAATTAACTTGGTCTCTGCGCATCTTTGTATGAAATATCCATAATATACAACATTTTACGAGTGAATATTCAGTGATATAAACGTTAAATAAATTTATTCTGAGTTTCAGTTCTGTTCTGAAACTATATTAATGAAAAGAGAAAACGTTAGAAATGGATGTTATGTAGAGATAGAGTGCATTTGATGACAAAATTTGAGTGAAATAATAGTAATAACTTTTATCGAGTAATATATCTCTTCGTAAGAGAACCAAAAAATCTAATCTAAAGAATTGTGTACAAGAAATGTATGACTGAATCAACTGAAAGGATGAGAAGTTATATCAAAATTAAGTTTTAGGTCTTCACTAGTGTGTAAATAATGTCTAACTTGATATTGGGATCAGAACTGGGATGGGCAAGGTTAAATTCTAGCTATCTATGTGTTTGATGGGGTTGTGCATCACTGTTTTGATTATAAAAAGTGGAGGAAATTCAATAACTCATGTATTAAAGAGAATATATTCTATATATTCTATAAATATTTGACTGAATATAAGGAATATTTTTATTCAGTGAATGAGAAATATTTTCAATGAAATTTCGATTTTCATTCGTGCGATAAGTCTGTTATAAAAATAAGTTTGTTATTTAAGACAAAAATATTTCATTTCGTTTTGATCTCAAATTCAAAGAGACATAAATTCTTCTTTTCTTCTTCGGAGGAAAAAGTCTTCATTTTGTGTTTGACTCGAAGTATAAGTAAATGCATTGAGACTTATATGTGATATAAGAGTGAAGACGAATGGGATGTAAGACAGAGTTGAGTGAAATCAAGAAAAATGGATGAAATGGTTGGAAGGGGAGGACAACGACGGGTGGGAAGAGTGTTGTCTAAGACGTGGAGAGAGAGAGAGAGAGAGAGAGAGAGAGAGAGAGAGAGAGAGAGAGAGAGAGAGAGAGAGAGAGCTATAAAATTAATGATTTTTATTCTTCAGATGTGCTTCAAATAGAATCCAAGCAAATAATTTGTCACTAGTTTTATGTATTTATTGCAAGTTTATTGCATTAGAAAAGGTCTGTTATCTAAGAGAGACTTTAATTTCACTCAAATATTACAGTTTTATTGTTTTCTATCACAAAATGGTTTTAATATCAGAGAAAAACAAAAAGGTTTGAAATCGATTTCATTGGTAGAAAATTGTTTTTCATTTCGTAATTAATTAACTTTAAGTGTAATAAATATTTTCACTCGGAGTCAGTTTATTCTCGTGATGTTTGACTGCGAATACGCCCCAAACCCTTAACCCCGGCATTAATAGACAAAAATAGAGTTAAGTAATTAAAATAGATTTTTATATTCCCATTGAATTTCCCACTAATCTAATGATGGTTTCAATGACACAAACAATAATCAGATTATTTTACACAGAATTGAATTATACTTATTTCATGTGCTGTGCTATAAAGGGCTGACATCTAATTTTGTTTGTTAGATATTTAGGTCGATTTAATGACTAAACTGTTTAGGAAAGACCTGAACCTAAAAATCTCATTAAATAAGAGTTCAATCAATAATATGACTGTTGTTTATGAAAGACAACAAAAACTATGGAATAAATTTCAGCCAATCTTTTGCTGTCAATCAAAAGGACAGTTCGCTTGAGTGAAGAGTTTTTCTCACTTCTTAAGAATCACTTATATTCTGGTGAATCACTTGAAAACTTTTAGTGATATTATGTAAAAACTAAGGAAAAGCCTCATTCATATCAAGCGAATCAAAATTTCCTACAGAGATCACCAGGATAGACATCTCAGTGTTGGCTTAGGAAAAACAAAAATAAACTGTCAACATTGATAATTGAGCTTGGCAGTCAATGTTTAAATATATCGTTGATCTAATCTGACATGTTTTTCAAATTGTTCTTGTTCACTTCTACTCAATTTGAATGCAACTAGGCTACCTAGTTGCATTATAGATGTATTCATGATAAATTTAAGGCTTTGCTCATGTAAACTTTTCTAATGATTCAACTTGGAATTATGCCAACCCCTGTGGTCACCCCCGACTCTAAATGTATTGACTCGATAGCTATCTATCATAAATTGTGTTGACTGTAGTTCGCACTCAGACTCTGGCGGTTGTGTTACTATTTATAAAATGCTTTTATGCCTTTTGTGCGATCCTTCTGTCCCCTCCATAAAACCAAAGAGTGATGAGTCGTCTGAGTCATAGACCCGAAAATTTTTGTCGAGTCCTTTGAAACTGAGTTCAGAATCAAAGAGAGAGTAAATAGGATGAGAGTCCTCTCTCTTTATTCCAAGAGTGACTCCGAGCGCCTGAAAAACACACATCAGATCTGAATACAGAATTAGATAAATGTTAAGAATTATTTTTTGATAGATTGTATACCAGTGTACGGCTGTCCAAAGACTGTATACCAATCCCTTGTATTGGATGAGTGTCTTGTATACAATGTTTTGGAATTCAAATGCAGAGAACAGAGCAAACAGACGGAGAGAAAAATGATCGGAAAGAATCAAAATCGGATTCAAACACGAGTTGTGCACTCAGACAATGATAGAGCACTCGTATATGTTTAGACACTGGTATTACTCCCACTCCTCCCTCTTCTAAAGGAATAAATTTCCAAATTCTGTGTTTATCCTAACTTTCTTTAAGAGTCAGAAGAAAGAAAAAACTGATCCCTTATTTAGAAAACCAAGGGATAGGAGAAAAAGAGACTTAAACTATATTTCTATCTATTAATCAATCCATAGATTCATATAATTTATTGAAAGGGTTTTGTTTTTTGACTCTTTTCTCGTTTCATAAGTCTATCAAATGTCTGATTAATGAAAGGATTGCGAAAAATATTATCAAATGTTTTAGTTTTCAAACAAAAAACTTTTGGATAATATTTGAAATCTAAATATAATTTATTATTCATAAGATTCGAGCAAAAGAAAAATTATGCAAATTATCAATCACTCGGTTCACAAAATGTTCATGCTAATCTTCAAACTAAGATTCTCGAGCGAAATAACAAAAATATATTATTTCAATACCCTTGGCTATAAAAAATTTCAATGATTTCTTGGGTTTCTGAGAAAAACTTATGTCTTTTGATATTAAATTCTTTTATTTTTTTTGTCTTTTGCCGAAAGTATCGAAGAAAAGGATCGGATCTAAAGGAAAGTCTATTGAAATCCGAAACCAATCGCAAACAGAAAATAAGAGGAAAACCAATTCCTTACGAAACAACAGAATATATTCTTTTATATAAAGTCATGAAATAAGACATTAATGGAGAAAAAGAGAGAAAAATATCCTATTATTCGGAGCACTGAATATACGGAATATTTTATGAAAATATAAACAAAAACAAAACAAAACTTTTATTATTATATTCCGAAGGAATGGATATCAGAATAACTGACTTTCTGCTATCAATCCGTTCCCTAAGCTGTGAATACATTGACTTTAAGCTAACCATACGGTGCAAAACACATACAGAAAAATTACACGTTAGAGAAAAAGCTAATATACACATGGTAAATGAACAATAACCAAGAGTTCAACGCTTTTTTCAAATCATCACTAGAAGATATTTTACAACAAATGAGCAAAAAAGTCATCAAATATTTGAATACAACGAATAAAAGGTAAGAAAAAGTTATCATCTCTTGAGAGTCAGAGGAATGGTTGCAAAGGCACAGAATATATATTAGCTTTTATTGCATTAAAACTGTATTATTCCCAAAGTTTTAGTTATCTGTGAGTCTAATGTTTAGTTTCACAGCTAATAAAATAAATACAAAACTAATTTCCCGCTATAGTCGTGCAAATATTACACTATCTTTAGATAACCGACGGCTTCGGCACCAAATCCTCTGCATATCTAATGCCTGGAGTGGAAAGTCTGAGCGCAGATGAAAAGCAACAGAAGAGGTGCCATAAAAAGAAGTGGCAGTTGTTTGCCATTAGAATTAGCCATTCATCAGATAAATTGATTTTTGTTCAGGGCAAACTTTTCTTGTCTTAACTGATCGTAGGAAACTCAACAGTGGATAATAAAAATGGGGAAAACCATTCACTGGTGACTAGTATTGAACAGATTCTGTGCCAAAAACAGAGTCGACTTGTTTTTGCAAATGTGATAATAATTGGCAAAAATGAGAGGATTTTCCACTAATAGTTCCAAAACGTAAGTGAGACGGAAAGACAGTTTTTTAACTAGTTCCTTTTGATGATGAGTTTAACCTCAATTATGGAAATACAGTTAGAAATCAATGTGGAGTAGTAGGTGCTCTCAAAATTGCATTAACGACACTTATTAGCAAATATTGAATGCCAAGAGCTTCTTAGTCAAAGGTAATGTGGTTACCCTCCTTGTCATACCCCAGGAAACAAGGGTCAGGCAAAACATGGAATATAATGGAATGGTATTGAAAATGAATTGAAATTAAAATTTTTCGCGGATATCACATATAAAATGACTCATCTCTGGTATTGAAAGGACGGTTGTGTTGAATATTTATGATGTGCTCTTTCAATGTGTTTGGAAACCAAACCCGTAAATTGATTGAAAACCTTTCTCTCTCTTTCACTCCCATAATAGACACGATTATTGCACAGAATAATAGATCACATCTGATATGAGAGTACAGGAATCAATTTAATAATACACTGGAATAGCCAGACAGTCGGCCGTCCTTTCGGGGACAGTGTTTGTTACGGTCTGATTAATTCATAGCTCCGGCAGTAAAACGCCAGCAATTAATTGAAGGCTTGAATTGAAATTAATTAAACATTAATTGAAAAGAATTTTGTATTTTATTTGAAATTCAAAAACGTTTGAAACAAATGTCAAATAAATTTACTTTAAAAGAGCGGAAAATAAATGGAAATTATTCTTAACGTGAGATTCAGTGCGGGTTTGAAATCCATTTATCAATCGGTTAACTCTTTAACTCTGTTTTGAGGGACAGCCAAGGCGTACGTCATTAGGATATAGCAGACAATTAGCAATAAAATTAATAGTTTTAACTGTTTTTAACTAATTTAGAAAAATTATCTTTCAAGGTCAAATTATACGCATAATGACTTCATACTAGTTAAAAGTGTTGACCACAATCTCTTTAAACAACCTTGGTCACTTAAACCTGGTAATTAGAAATTAATTTATCCAAATTCGTACGTAAATTGTGTTATAATCAGTTTTGGAGGAAAATTATAAAACTTTTAACGACAAGTAATTAAAACATAATTAAAATTCATTTAAACAAAAACAAAGACTGACTTTTCTAAAGTGGTTTTTTCATGGCTTCAGAAGAAATGTGTTATCAGAATAGTTTTAATGATAAGTATCAGGAATACTATGCCATTGAATGCCAAATGAATTGCAAAAAAAATCAGAGAATTTTCGATTAAAAAAGTAAAACAACAAAAATATTGCAAAAATTTGACTAAAATTATACGAAAGCTATCGATAAGCGACTCATGAATTGCAATAAATTTTCATAATTAGCATAAAAAAGAGCTTTAATTAGAAAATTAATAAATTTTCAATTAGTCTCACATTTGAGGCTATATTTAGAGATTGAAATCCAAGATTAGAATACAATCCAAACAAAAAGAAAAATCAATAAAAACATTCAAAATTAAATTTCTTGGAGAAAGAAGTTCAGCGAAAAAACTTCAAAACCAAAAGTGAAGCCAAAAATGATTTATTAGAAAATTGAGAAAAAATACTCAAAAAGTGTTTCAAAAAAAGCTTTTGTCAAAAACCATATGCAAACCATCAGTGAAAAGGGACAGACAGTAAGAGCGAGTCATAAATTCATCCAATTTTGAGCCCAGATAAACTCGAAAATCTGATACAAAGAGCAATTGAACGGAAAGTGCACTGGTCGTCGCTAATAGTGCTGTTCTCTTATAACGAGGCGCGCACATCTGCACGTGTTATTGTGTAGTGATCAGTGCGTTGGACTGGGCTCAGCACTGAATAGCAGGGCTATTATTAACCTTCAACACGAGTCAGACACACGAGTGCTCAACAAATACGGGGAAAGAATGGGATCAGAGCACAGCCAAAAAGATGTATTGCTTTCTATGACTGTGAAGTGAGGATTAGTGAACCGTTTCTTCCAATTTTGTGTAACAGTTCCTAAAACCCATAGAAAGTTAACAATCAGTAAATACAACAGCACAGGCACTGGCAGTGTTGGTGAGGGCGGAAGGGGAAAGGGGGGAAATAGAGAGAGAGAGAGAGAGAGAGAGAGAGAGAGAGAGAGAGAGGACTTTTTGCTGATAAAGTTACCCGAAAAATATGATAGAGGGCTGACATACAGTGGAAAACTATACTTTATTTTTGGGGGAATATGTTTGTGGATCCGACATAAGACTCGTGTCTCTAATAGCAGTCAATGGTTTAATGGAAGAACCGAAGAGCAGATGTACTCCAACTCTGCTAAATATGAGATCCAGTTTGTGATTGACGCCTAACACCTGGTGCTCATCGGGCTGTGCACTGACTGGTGCTGTGCTTCTGCTGGCAGATAGCGATAGACATACAGCGAGAGGACAAATAAAAACCACACTTTTATTTACAACGAGTATTCAAATTGAGTTTTGGCCCAAAAGAGACCCAAAACTGGAGAACAGATTTATTTTTGTGGAGAAAAACAAATTTTTATGAAAAAACAAAGAGACGAATAAAAAGAGTGATTTCATGCGTAAACACTTCTTTACCAGTGCTTCAAATCGTGACCATTGAGTTCAAAGTTTACGGTTTAATAGTTTATAAATCGCACAACAGTTTTGAATGGCTGTCCCATAACCGTCACTAAACTCTTTAAAAGGCCATAAAAAAAATCTCTTTAAAAATCAAATCAAAATTACAATAAGTTTTAAAAAATGAGTTTTAATTCAAATCTGATATCTATTCTTACAAATCAAGTGTCAGATAATAAGTAGAAGAAAAGGAAATAACAAATTATTTTCCTCTCAGAAGAAAAAAATATTATTTCGATTTTAATCTCTTCTAGCAGTAAACCTAAGGAACGGTTGGGTTCGGCACTGCATTTGATTCTATCCCATCTCAACGAATAATATGATAATAATTTATGTCAAATGATATCAAACTTCTAATACAACATTTGAAAGGCGGACACCAAATGTCAGTACAAACCGGCATAAGATTGATGTCTGAAATACTTCACAAATAATAATGAAAAACAAAACCGAAAACACAGCAAAAAACTGTTTAATCCAATGAATAATCAACAAAAGGATCGATAGATTTTGGAGATTTTAAGCGACCGAAATAACCAAGCTAACCTAACAGCGATAATTCGAGGCAAAATGGTCGAGTTTATCACCAAATTTAAAGGGAAGGCCCTTTTGTTTT
>JAQFXL010000883.1:0-15579 GCA_034693445.1 Edwardzetes edwardsi | reverse complement strand
TCTAAACAATACATTCTTATGGTTGTCAATAGTCATTGATTACGGCTTCTGTAGGATCCCTATCTGGCTTTATATGCTACAATATTTCGGATACAATTGATTATTTCAACATGATCAATAATATGGTAATAGATTAATTCATTTTAATTTGATTAACATTTTGACTTTTATTCATTATTCATAAGAAATTTTGTTATGAAATTATGTAAATTTACTTGATAACATTTCGTGGTGTTATTTATGTGTTTTATTGACTCAATCAATTGGATTAACATTCTTCAAAAAATTTTATTTAAATCGTAAAAATATGAATTTTTCACTCTACTAACCGAAGGTATAAAGTATATGGATTCGTCGAGTAAACCCCACCCGCCCACCCCTCCCAAATTTCAAGAAAATTTGAAAATTTCAACAAAGAAAAAGCAGATTTTCAAGAAAATTTCAACAATAAAAAATCAGATTTTCATGAAAATGTTAATATTTTAACAATGAAAAATGAGATTTTTAAGAAAATATAAAAATTTCAACAATGAAAAATCAGATTTTCAAGAAAATTGAAAGTTTCAACAATGAAAAGCAAATTTCGATAAAATTTGAAATTTAGTGCTTAACACTGAATCCAATGGGTAGAACGCGTTATTCAATGGTAAATAGTGCTTAACATTGAATCCAATGGGAGGTCTATATTATTCAGCTATAAAGTAGTGCTAATCATTGATTCCAATCAAACGCTCATATCATTCAATTTTATATAGTATTTATCATCGAATCAAAAGTGAAGATCATGTTGTTCAATGGAAAATAGTACTCATCATCAAATCAAATGGGAGGAACATGTTATTCAATGGTTGATAGTGCTTTCCATCGAATCCAATGGGACGCACATATTCAATTCTAGTGTAAGCCTCCCATAGACGAGAAATTTTCTCGCTGATTAAAAAATTTCTTGAAGTCTTTCTCGAAAAATTTCTCTCGAAACAAAATAATTTCTTCTCGGCCAACACTACTTTCATGTTATCGTATTCTTGGAGTCTTAGTAAATGAAACGAAAAAATATCTTTTTGAAGTTTAAATCTTAAAAATGTTAAAGGTAGGTATCATTTGAAAAAAATTGTCGTATTTCAGTGCAAAGAGTATCCAAATAAGATGTCCAAATTTTATTTTGTAAAAAGAGCTTGAAAACCTCTCAAAATTTATGTCAAACTTGTGTTAAATAGAATGATCGATTCGTGACTTGAACATTCGTCTGAAAAGGAACTGTCTACATATGTATGAGGAAACGAATTAAGTGCTGAGCAGCACTTCAAGACTATAACCATTGCAAATGGATGATAATTGAATTTTTGTGCAAATCGTGCAAATCGTGCAAAAGTTTCAGCAAAATTTATTTTGACAAACTCTCCGTAATTGCTCTGAAACTTAAGGAGTGATCGATATTTATTTGTTGTGAACTGAAGAAGATACTTTAAGTTGCTGTTGACCTTAAGAAGATATTTTCAGTTGGTCAAGAAGACAAAATCATTTTTTGATAGCCAAATGATGACTTTATCCACTCCATTAACCGGAAGTATAGAATATATGAATTCTTGGTCCAACTCCACCCACCCACAAATTTTTGAAAATTTCCAACAATTGTTTTAACAATAAGTAACAATGGCTTCTATAAAATTAAAATTTTTTCCAATATTTTAGAGTTAAAGCTCCGAGATAATTCAATCCATATTTCAATGCTATGACTTTTAATTGGAAAGGTAAAAGGAGTGATTATTGGTTTGACTTTAAACCTTGTTTTGGTTTCGAACAACTTTTAAATATTGTATTGATTTAAATGAGGTAGTTAACCTCTCCTGCATACTGTGGTGAGAAAATCGGCCCAAAGCACTTTGAAACTCAGTCAAAAATTCAATTTTGAAGTCACTGTCAGTGGCTGGTGCATTCAAATTAAATTTCATTTCTTCAACAATATGCAGTTTATAATTATTTTTGAATTCATTGATTATCTGATTTTTAGGCGGATATACTATTTTAAGTTTAAGTATCGAATGCTTTTCGACTCAGAGGTGAGATATCAATAAGTAATACTTGAGAATTAATACGTTTAGGAACAAGCTCAATATGAAGAAATTTCAACCTTCGACCTTATCATGATTTGTATTCAGTTAATTATCACCTATTCTAATCGATATCAAATTCCCTGGGTTTCACAATAGATAACAACAATAATAATTATATAATAACAAGAATAAGAGCAGGCTTAATAAACCAGCAACTCAAACACATCTTGGCTGAAAGCGATCAATTTTTCGATCATTAGCAAAGTGTTATTACAAACAGGTTAACATGGATAATTTTTTGGGCTTTTTCAAAACAACTTTAACATTGAGTTGAGACTTTGGTAGTTTCAATTTATTTCAAATAAATTTATATTTGAACTCTTATCCGTTATTCATGAGAGTGGTTATTTTGAAACTAGTTGAATTTTCTCGATAATTTATCTAGATGTTTTATTGCATCTATTAAATGAATAAACATTTCTCAAATTAGATCTCATTCTAATTGCAAGAAAATCTTTTTGTTGAAAACAACTTTTCAAATACTGTAATGATTTCAATGAGATGTCAGTAGTTAACCTTCTGTGGGTAATGTGGCAGAGAAATCGGCACAATACGACTGATGTGGCCGAGAATTAAAATTTTCCATCATTTTTTAACTTCTGATTAAAAATTAGACAAAATAATTTGTTCTAATTTTTTTCATTGTTTTTAAATTTTCATCGAATTGATATATAGTTTGAATTTTTTTATAATAAAAAATTAACAATTCGATCCTCATCAGTGTTTCATATTCATTCAAGACATTAAATTTCACATCGAATTAATATATCAATTGTCATATTCAACCATTTTTGTTCTATCCAACTAAAATTTAAAATCGAACTAGTTTTAAAAAACTTGAGATATTGTCACATATAAAGTTTTAACGGCTAAATACTGCCAAATATAGAGTCAGTTATGGAATTATACTGAATATTACGCATTTTATGGCTATCAAAAAGAATTAAATTAAAGGCTGTCTTTAAACTAACTTAGCGCAAACTCTTTTCATTAAGTTGTTTTAAGAGCTTCAGAAAGGTTTTGAATTTAGAAAATCAGAGAGCTTTGAGCAAAAGTCTGAATAACATGTAGTTTTTCTCTTGTTTCCATTTATTTTATATTCACTTTACTTTTAATTTTTATATTTGGTGTTGTAATAATTTTGGGTTTTGATTATTTTCATATTTAATAATAAAATTTTAAGCATTCATATTTGTGTTTCTCGAATGCCACTGAAGACTGAGGTCTTTGAGACCAAAGCCACTAGAGCTGACGCCAGACGCTTTAAACTACGCAGCGGATGAGAAATACGTTATCCGCAATTTTAAGTATCGTACCATGATTCAATCTAACTTCTCTCAGCTACCGAATTATCCTCTACAATCGTTTTAAGATTAATTCTGTTAAGATATAATTAATTTTACAAAAATTAGCCTCATCTCAATTTGGCTCCATTCAGTTAATGTTGAATAAGTTTTCGTTCATTTTAATTATCTTTACAAATTTCAAATTAGATTAAACTTCTCTCAGTTACCGAATTATTCTCTACAATCGTATTAAGACTCATTCTGTTAAGATATAATTAATTTTACAAAATTCAGCCAAATTTCAATTTGACTCCATTGAGTTAATGTTGAATATGTTTTCAGCCATTTTGAATGTCTTATCAGATTTCAAATTGGATTAAACTTCTCTCAGCTACCAAATTATACCAGGCGATCGTTTTAAAACTACTTTCATTAGGATATAATCCATTTTACAAAACTTAGCCAAATTTCAATTCGGCTATATTGAGTTAACGTAAGATACGTTTTCAGCCATTTTGAATGTCTTACCAGATTTCAAATAAGATTAAACTTCTTTCAGTTATCAAAATATCGCCGGCGATCGTTTTAAGACTACTTTCATTAAGATATAAATATAAATACAAAAATTGGATTAATTTTAATTGGATTCCGTACTAATGATTTGAGGCTAATTACAGTTTGCGATTGTTTGAATAATACGTAAATACGTTGTGGTTGCGTTGTGGAAATTAATCTCCATATTGAATTACATTTTGAATTGAATAAAAGAATATTAATTATCAGCTGACCTTACCTTACCAACATTTTAGATTGATTAGGCCAATTACAGGAGACCTGAAACAAAAGTGAGAACGAGCGGTGCTATATGGAGTGACATGAATAGAGACAAAGCGAGTCAACAGAGCAATGACTCAACGAAGGATTTATGTCACATTCATCTTTGGTGGTCAAGAGGGTAAGATTTGCGCCTTAATTTTAATGCCTTATACTTTTTCTTCAGATATTTATATCGAGAGCGAGCCTCTAATGTCTCCTCGTAAAGATATTCTAGAGACTGATAGACCAAACCCTTTTGTGGACTCTGATCCATTTTTTCTGTCTATTTTTGACGGGTTGTGGTATAAGTCATTTCATATCTACATAAATAATGATGAGAGATGCCTAAGGAAACGTCAAAGCGCAGATTTTGGACACCAAAGTTTAAAAGACATAAAAATCATGATAAATTCAGACTTAACAGTGAAATTAACAGTGACATTAACTGTGACATTAATTGTGACTTTAATTGTAACAGTACTAGTGATATTGATAATATTACTTCGAATAGACAAAGATTATCAACTGGAATTTGTGGCGGTGAATTAATATCGAACACACCAGTTAACCCAAATAACACTTCAAGAGAAAATTCTATGAACAATGCAACAACAATTGTTAATTCAGTTGATAACAGTGAAGAACATCAACCCAGCACTTCTCAACTAACGAATAAATGAATTTTGATTAGTTTGCCAAAATTGAAAAATATTATTCATTGGATTGATAACCTAATTTCTCATGAATCATCATTCAAAAGACCTATAAATAAGGAGACTCAATATTTGAAAAGTGCTACATATCCTATCCTATCAAACGAAAGTTTTATAACGAACAAAAAATAAAGTTATTTGCGTGATCGATGACTACAAAAAGTTGAAAGCACAAATAGAAAACATTTTTGATAAGAATTCAGTTTTTCAGCCACATCTCAAACAAAAACTTGATTGAAGAGATTTTAAAAATTTTAACAAGGTTGAATAATTGTTATAGAGATTTGTATTTTAAGTGTTACGAAACTGAAGGAGTTTTCAAGTTGAAAATCAAAACGAACCATTTACAACAAGAATATCAAAAGAGTAAAGCGATTCACACTCGAATACTTAAAAGTCATTTCAAGTACATTGAAGCATTTAGTTTGCAAACTTTTCGAGTTTCAAAAAAATTGTTTATAATCTTCAAGTAAAGATTAATTATATATGATAATGTATAAAGTGTTTCTCAAAATTTAATTTAAAAATGTCACAATTCAGTATAATACATCGTTCATGAAGTCAATCGAATTAATAGTTTTGATCATGATGCCTTTGATGACGCGCCTACTCACCCTTCTATAAGTTTCTATAGAATTCGGTTGGCAATAATTGCCTAGTTCATGTTATGTGTGCGCAATATTGTTCGAACCAACACATATGCAACTCTACCACTTTATCACCTCGCTCAAAATTCTGTTAAAAAGCTCAAATTATCGCGAACTATAAGATCAAAACATCTGGATCCTATTGATCCATTCTCATCCTGGGTGAGTACATGGCTCACACCATACCAGTTATTGGCCACTTATCGATCGAAACCCGAATGCTTCAATCAGATGAAACAACTCTTCCCTTTAGACCGTCCAGTCATCAGTTACCGAACTATACTCGAGGAAAATCTAGTTTTGGATTCAAAGGGACAGCCGCTCAGAATGAACGGCAAAGTTGTGCGCAAACTTAAGTTGAGTGACTACCGTTGACTCACATACGGACAAGAGTCAGAACATTGCTAAAAGACTAGTACTTAATGGTTTCCAAAAGTTTCAAAAAAGTGTTGTTTCCTGTGATACCCCTGCCGAGAACTTGATTTTCACTATTTCTACCCAGTTCATTGGTGTACTATCAGTGCTAATAATACGTTTCTGGTTGTCAAATTTTAGGAAGTTCTTGATTTGGACCACAATTATATCATTGAATTTCGTGTTTGGAATTCGAATTAAGTAATCTAAACTAAACAAAATCTCAAAACTTATTAAATTCAAGAGAAAAGAGAAATTGAGGTCCAAATAGGTTTGACAGGCTGTTGAAAGACTGCTCAACAGGCTATGCTATTGTGATTTCGATTTAGTCTCAATTTGTTCTGAGTTTGTTTTCATGTATTAAACAGTTTTCATTTTATCACAACTCAAACAACATTCAAATACAGTTTCTCTCAAATATATGATTAAAAAAAACTCATAAAATTATCTTTTCGTTTAAATATTCAAAACTATTGTAAACTTTATTTGAAGTAAAAATTGATTTCGAGTCAAAAGTCATCTGTCATTCGTTTGAATTGATTTGCATTAAAAAGTGTTGTTTTTCATACAATTCAGTGCTTTAAAGAAGAGTTCACTCATCGAAAGAATAAAAACGATCTTTAAGTAGAGCGCTGCATACAATATAAGCAATCGTTCATTTGTTACGCGAATTGCTGACAACAAGTCTTCAGCTAAACATCGATTGATACTCTTTTGAAGAACCGTCGTTCAGTCGGAACAGATCTTTCATTCACACCATTCAGACCCATATTCAATGCCACAGCAGTCCAACATTGGAAACGAAAAATGGGGCGCCCAAAGTGAAGAGCTGATTTGAAGAAAAGTGGAAAATGGAGGTATTTAGCGAAAGTTTATTTTGAACGCTCAAATGTGAAAAATATATACAATTTTTCTGCTTTCAGACAAGAAATTAGAGGAAACCCTGTCCTGTTGGAAGACTAATTGCTCACCTTCGGAGTTACAGTTGGACGAGATTGGTTACGAGCTGATAACTATAAAAAGCTATAGAAAAATGCCCCAATCATTTTCGTTACTCCAGACAAGAGATTTCAAAACTCATTGATTAATCAAAAAATCAGATCAGTGATGAAAATCTGATCAAAGCGGTCGAAGAATATGACACTTACTGTGTCATTCAAGTCTCACACAACGAAATTTTCACTCCGCCACAGTTGTTGACACCACCCACAGCTCTTCATCCTTTTATGAGTCGACAAAATACGCGATGGTTCGATGACAGACGAATTGACAATTATTTCAAATTAATAATAATAAATATTTGCTTTCAGTGTTTTTCTCTTGACATCAATTGATAAGTTTGGTCGCGATAAGGCTTTGATCCCTCAACAATTCAATTTGGAAGACTACGACCATCTTTTCTTAATTTGGCTTGCTTTTTGTGGCAATGTTCGCAACCATTGGGTTTTATCTATTGTGGACATCAAAACACTGACAATAAAGTTTTATGACCCAAGATTTAGAGGATATGGTCAGGATGATTTGGGTAAAATAATAAATTACCTTGTCGGACTATTCAAATTGAATCGCAGGAAAATGGAGGCTGGAAATTTCAAAATTAAATACACGAAAGTTGACCCAATACAAACCGACGGCTTTAATTGTGGACCTTTTGTTTGCGTTAGGGGCAAATCGTACGCCTCTAAAATCATTCACAAACTTGTGCAGGATGATATGGAGACAATAAGAAATGAGATAAATTCCAAACTTAAAGCCAATGAACTCACTTAAATAATGAGAAATTCTTGAATTTTCATCATTTAATTAACTAAATAGACATTTTTTTTAGTAGTTGAGACGTCGATTGTGTTCTTATTATATTTGAAAGAGCCAACAATAAATGCTCGTTACCTCAAAGTAGTTTTCGATAGTCAGCGGGAAGACCAGTCAAAGTATGACACAAATCAGCACTTATTTCACATTTTCTCCTGACGTTATGAAACAAACTCAAGAGATCTGTAATTCAAACAAAAGAGTTTACATCAAAAGATGAATAGAATGAAAGACGAGACAAACTCTCTGACTGCAGTATGATATTCTTCGAGAAGTTTAACTTAAACCAGTATGGATAGGTACAACCCCTACTCGTGATTTTATTACGAATAACAAACAAAAAATGTCAATCCTCCAAATTACCCACCATTGCCAAGCGATGCCAGTGGCAGCAAAGAGTCCCGACCCTGATCTGACTACTCAGTGGGTGCCGCAAAATGTCTAACTTCTCCGCAAAGTGAGAACCAATGGGTTAATCAAACTTTCTCTCAGTCTCATTCACCTCATTATCACTCATCGAAGGCCAACTCTTATAGATAAGAGTCAGAAACGCCGCGAAACAATCAAAGAGAGGAAAGTCTTCAGCGATTAGTTAACTGGAAACAACGTATGCTTCAGTCACCGCTCAATAAGAGGAATTGGTCTCAACAACATTCGATGCAACAACAAAGTACAAAACCAATAGAACTTCACTCCAGACCACCCCTACACGAAGAATATCTATCAAATGTCACAATAAAGGATGCACTCAAAGGTCCGCAACAAAAGGATTATACGCAACAACAACAAAGGGAACGACTAAAGAGTATCGGAAATGGAAGTGATTTTCAGAACCAGAACGAAGATGAGTTGCAATCACCACAAAAGAATGCTTCTGTCAACCCCCGCGTACCAGACTTTGAGTGACACTCTTCCGGTCGACGACGTGGAAGACAAGTCGGACACTAGAAATGAGAGCATTGCTAATAAATGTGCTGATAAACAAAGATATCTGGACTCAGGTCTATTGAGTTAAATTTGAGGACAATTGTGAGGAAAAATTTCATCGAAGACTATATGCGGAACACGAAGAACCCAAACGAAGTCCTCATTCGTGAAGATCTCGCCGAAAGATATCTGCTATCAAAAGAGGCGTTATTATTGAGTTCTGAGTCTTCTTCTGTTATTCGAATCGCGAATCAAAACGTCTCTTATTCTGTGAAATGGCTCTTCTCTTGTAGTCGATTGACGTTTCTGTTGTTGTTCTTGTCGTCGGCTGTCGTCTAAAGTGTTGTTCAATTCGTAATTCAAATCATTCAACGATTCAATCGACTCATTCAGATCGTTGTCCACTGAAGACTCCTAGAGAACTGACAATAATTATAATTGTTGCATTTCTGGCCTTTAACCCTAAAAACTGTGCTTTTTGCCGGCTCCTTTTCAGTCTGATACCTGAACACTAGTTACTCTGAGTAACCTTCAAACTGATCCATACACACAAGGTATGGATTATAACAAGTAACAATAGACAGCTATGACAGGTAGCTACAATAGGCAGCGGCTGGCTATGGGCAGCTATAACAGACAGTTATAACAGCTACAATAGGCAGCTTTAAAAGGCAGCGGCAGGCTATGCAAGCATAGGGTAGTGTAGGCTTTTAAGCCTTTTTACACGTCACATACCTGAACTCATTGGTCTCTCTTTTTCTCTCGACAATAGATTAGACAATTAGGTAATAAGTAAACCACAAGTGTTTGCAAACGATTTATTAACGACAAAATAAGATATAAATAATAAGGTAAGAATAAAACAATAATCGACCCCACATGGAGACTTTGCATTGGCTTTTATACTGGAAGAAGCGACAGATGGTAACCGCAAGCTAGAACATAGTGTAATCATGAGGGGATTGTGATATCTTTCTTCCAGATAATGAAATTTGGTGCCAGGTGCAATAGATTTCCAATGAGTTATCATGATCATTCTTAACGGAATCAATGGAATGAATATTGCTGCCTTTCCTAGTGATGTGTCGACAATCCATTTTTTCTCCTTGAATAGTTGATAGATAAAAGCACTTGTATGATCTTCCTTGACTCTTTGCTCAATTTGGTGGAATACACTCTGTTTCTGCACAATTTCTCCCCTAAAGAATCCATGATTAGCTACCAGAGACAATTTAGATTGTAGCAGTTCTTCAAAAGTGTTGATTTATTTATTAGGTATTTTCAAACTGAACATGGCTGTTATCTCGCCAGATATGATCATTGATAATTGCATTGAACTGAACAACCAAGCTGTCATCAAGCAGATTGTTGAGAGTTTGCGCAATAACATACCATTGATTTGAAAATTCGCCAAGTTTAAAAAAATTGTAATCTCTTCGATGAGTTATTCTGAAATTTAATTCGTTTGCAATGAACATACCTTTTCCCAACAATAATCTTCCTTGAATGAAAACAGCGTTGACAACACTTCGGAATAATGTTTGTTGCTAGGGTTGAAAATATTTTTCCAGTACCACAATCATAAGGATTGATATAACAATTGAAATAATGAAGACATCCAAGCTTATCATGTCAAACATTTTCATCGAGTTGAAGCCAGCAAAGCTCCATGTATCATCGAAACGAGCTAATACAATTGGATCGTCAAAAGTAACTGGTTGAGTGTATTCTACTATTTTCACTATGAAAGGTTGAGCCATCATAAAGGTTTGAGTGCCAGTCAAGTCAGCTAGCTAAAGTTGTCATAAATATTTTTGACATCTCATTATGATTGATATAATAAATATAACCAAGCTTGTCTTGTCAAATATTCTGATCGAATTGAAGCCAGCAAAGCTCCATGTTTCTTCAAAACGAGTAAGTACAATCGGATCTTCAAAGTATATAGGTTGAGTGAAGTCCACTATTTTCTCTAGGAATGGTTGAGCCCTCATAATGGTTTGAGTACCGGATTAGTCAGCTTGCTGAAGTTGGAATAATGTGTATATCCTTAATATTTCACAATGTTAATAGTCTACAAACCCCGCGCTAAATAAGACCCATTGGTCCAGACCAACTCCCATTTTGATTTCGTATGCTTACTTCCTCAGTATGTTTGATAAATTCGAAAGTAAAATTCATTGATCTTGATAAATATTTGATAAGATTACATGTGATTCTCTCACAATTTAGATTATTATCATTTTGGAGAATCATGAATGGCTCGAATTGTGTAGCGGTCAATTTTGAATGATCATTTATTTTGCTTGCAGTTTCTCAAACGTGACTAGAGTATAAAAAGAAAAAATGTTTCGATTCAATGAACGTAAAAAATGGTTGTTTTGCAAAATGGTTCATAAATGATCAGTGGTAATATTAGGAAAATTAGAGACAAACTTTGCAGGACATGTGAAAGGAGAGGATATGACAGATGTCTTATTGAACGTATTGGTGCATTGGTTGAATTTCACTCAAACATGCAAATAATATCATTTGCAATACTAATGTCACTATGAGCTGGATGAACTCCAAATTAACAGTGAGGTCAGACAATATGATATTTGTAGACTAATATTTTTAAATCGAATAATCAATTTCACCTTCTCCAATTTACCGATCAATCTCCCCCTCACTGTAAATCTCAATTTAATTCTCATTATTCTTTTTCATTCATTGAATTTCCTGCGTAACGTTTCCTCTAAGTATGGCAAAAATGAAACAAATGAAAGGATTTGTTGAATGTTTCTTATCTCATGCTGACATCTCACCAATTGGTACTCTTAATCACTTCTCTAGTAATTATTCAACTCTACTCATTAAATATATTTCTTCTGTGAGAAAGCTTTATTTTTTTGTAGATCTTTTATATGATTCATACCAGTTAACCATTTATTACAATACAGTTTCTCATCAGTTTCTCACAATAATGGAATTGGAAAAAGTTGTGGAAAAACTCAAATTTCTTGAAAGTGTTTTAAAACTCAAGCAATTATGATCAGATTTTCCGAAACTTTACATGGCCAACACTATTATCGATTTCAAAAAGCTCAATAATTCTATTATCACTTCTATCAATGGAGTTTTTGAAGCGTTCAGTCTCTATACGGATATGAAAGTAAAACAAGAGAATGGAACTCCATTCACATGCAAAGTTAACGGGTGTGACAAGCAATTTTCAACGTTTACACTCCTGGCGGAACATCGAAACCGTTGTGAATTCGACCCGAATCTGTCCGCTTTTTACGTCGCTTATAAGCCAAACTTTGCGAATGAAAAGTTTCGATGCCTTTGGACCAATTATGATTTCAAATCAACCACAAAACATGCTCTTGATAGACATTCAATCAACCACTCAAACGGTAATTACCATTAAGCCAAATTGACTTTATAAAAAAACAAAATAACTGTCTTTCAGACCCACAGATTATTCAAGAACAGGCAAAGTCAACAAACACTGTCATACGGGTTGACACATTTATTCAAGATCCGTCTCAACCATATAAAATCTTTAAATGTTTTTATCAAAGGTGTTTGTTTGAGGCTCATTCAATATCAGAATTGGCAAGACATCAATCAATCCACACTTTTGAAAGTCAGTCATCAAATGATCTAGCTTTAATCATTTAATTTGAAAATTTGTTTTTTCATCGAAGCTTCAAGTGAAGCTTTTTCAGGATCCTCTAACGAGAGAAAAGATAACGTTTACGTTCCTGCGAACATTCAAAATCCTGGAAAGTGGTGTAGGTGTTTTTGGCCTAAATGTACTTTTTCGGCCTCTACAAATAAAAGACGAACGCCATATGGGCCAGCATCTGACTGAAAGAATGAACACCTGTTCTTACCTAAGTTGCAATATCACCCTTGCCACCATAAATGTTGCATTTTTGGCCAATTCACCTGAATACTTGCCTTTTGGCCAAACCTCACTCGCTGACAGCTATTCGCTCCTTGGCTGCTATACCTGGCTAGGGCTGAGCCCTATATCTCATTGGTATATCTAGGACAAGGCCTAGGCTTCACAAGGCAAGCCATACTTAGGCAGGGACAGGAAATGCATACATTGGGTAGTACAGGCTTTTAAGCCTTTTTCATTGCACAAACCTGGCCTCCTTGGGCGGTGCCTCTTCTTTCAATATGTGGTCACTCAATTAACAACAGATCAAACTCGAGTTAATATAACAGACAATTTATTAGGTTATATAAAATAAGAAAGAGTTTATACAATAAGATTAGATGAATGGATAAAAGTAAGAACCCTCCGAATGACAGCGATGCCGGGGTTTTATACTGAAGGATGTGCTTACCGTCAATGACAATCATCGACAAACTTATATTTTCAATTCATACTAAATCTGGTGAAGAAGTCCCTGTCTTGACAGGAAAACTAGCTCCAGATTACATGGCGCAAATCTCAGTCTTCCTGTCAAAACCTTGATATTACATCATTATTAATGAATTACGTGGATAAAAGATTTTTCGATATAATGTTCGAAATCGATTATCTCAAAAAATAATAGAGGTAAAGTAATAGACATGAAGATTTTTAAATTTCTCACCTCGACTCAAGTCAATATTCTATACAAACCCACATTTCAATTTTAGCTTGGGGGAAACCTTAACCTGGGCACTATAAGGTCGGCGTCCACATTCGCGTATCTTGGGTAGTGCTAACAGACCTTAATAATATTAATCGAAAATTATCTTAACAATATCAATTTCAAGAATTTTATTTCTTCGGTTATCAATAACCGAATCGCACCCAGGCACTTTTTACATCTATCCACACTACAATATCTATTTTGCTCGTCAGAGACCTCAAGGGACCTTTTCTCATAGAGATTTTTTTCGCTGAGTTAGCTAGTCTAACACATAATATTAATTGCAAGTTTATTTTCTAGTGAAATAATTAGATTTTAAAGCAGGTGATATAAGTACTGGTCAATTTAATTATACATATAAAGAAAAAAATACAAAGGATATAGAATTGTATTGAGAATCAATTTTTTCGATTAGTTTTATTCGATACCAATATATAATGTCTTAGCTTATAGCTGTTATTTACAAATGTACTTGTTCAATTATTATTTCAGTCATAATCATCAATAGTATGCTTACTCTTTAAATGATTTTACTGAATGTAAAAACAAAACTTTAATAAAAAATAGCCAAGATGATTGACTACTAAATAGATTCTGTGTATATGATATGCAATTACAGGAATAAGAGACTTTTGTAAATCTAGCAAGTTTATTATTGAATTCTGGATATTGATTGAATAATAATTGCAAGAATCGAATGATTATTTTATTTCTAGTGCTTATTTTAAATCGAGGTCTATTTTTGAGGATGGATAAACATTTGCGTGTAGTCTCTAATACATTTTCACCATTTATAATTTTCAAGAATGGTATTCAGAAGGGTTCTGAAGGAATTCAATGTGATCTTATCAAATATTTATCAAGTTCATTGAATTTTACCTATGAGTTTATTGAGCAAGGAATAGGAACAGGCCATAAACTGTCAAACGGGGCTGGTGACAAATGGCCTCACACTGGTGGCCTTACACTAGTGGCCTCACACATCATGAAAATAGAAATTATTTTTAAAAATCTCATTTGATTTTAAATTTTACACTGATTTCAAATTTATAATTATAAAAATTTTATGTCGAATATATTTCGACTTGATCGACTTTATACCAAAAAACATAAAATGACGAATGATGACATGATATATGAAATCAATGTACAATTCAACGTTAAAAAAGAATATAAAATTACTAATTGCAATTTTTGATAAATACTATTTTTAAATTCGAAATTTGATTTGAAAACTTTGAAATCAGATAAGTCAAAATTCATAAATTGAATCGAATAATGACCTTTACATTCTTTTTTAACGTTGAATTGTACATTGATTATATATATCATATGTCATCATTCGTCATTTTAGGTTTTTTGGTTTAAAGTTGAATAAGTCGAAAAATATTCGACATAAAATTTTTATAATTCCAAATTTGAAATCAGAGAAAATTTTAAAATCAAATAAGATTTTTAAAAATAATTTCTATTTTCATTATGTGTGAGGCCACTAGTGTGAGGCCACCAGTGTGAGGCCATTTGTAACCAGCCCGTCAAACGGGAGTTGAAGTGGGGCGATAGGCAGAATTCACCGGGATGTAAGTTCAAAATAAAGTGGTTAGTGAGTGCTTTTGATACTTTCCAGAATATTTTCAACCAAATTAGTGCACATTTGTCACATTAATCTAATTAATTTGGTTGTAGTAATTCTAGAAAGTGTCAATTGCATTTTTTAGCAAAGGTTTCAAACATTTATTTCATAATCAAAAAAAAATTTATCGAGATAAACTATTTTAAACTTAATAAGAGGCAGATGTAACCGGTTTCCCGATTGCCATGACAATAGCGCCATTCCTAGATAACATTGTAGAGCACACGACACCATTCTTCGTGGAAGAATCTGTTGTTATGATACGATTCGATAATTCTTGGATCTCGGTCAATTTCAATGATTTGAAAATCTTAGACAAACTGAGCTGGACAATTTTTGCCATAATTTCATTTTATTTGATCTTCACAATTGTGTTATTGCACGAAGACTTCCTGGTTAAGAAAGAGCCTATTTTCAAAGGTATTTCACCATAGCATTCAAACTCATTGGGATTATATTGCAACTAGGTGAGTTCATGAAAATATTTATCGTGATTAAAAATAAGTTTTTTTTATTTTCCTAGATATTCGAATTGATAGTGTATTTATCACCAGAATTTCAACTTTAATTCTGATGTCTT